>CM055741.1:15654610-15675114 GCA_029465975.1 Dallia pectoralis | reverse complement strand
CCCATCGGGAAGTGGACCGTAGCCGGGCTGAGACAGGCGCTAGGCTACTCGGACACGCCGGTCTCCAGGAGAATGCTCAAGGCGGAGCTGTACGACTTATATGTCTCCCTCCAAGCTCCTCCTAAACCCGCCCGCAGGCAGGGAAAAACCCGCGGGGCCCTAAGCATTTCCGCCCAAGCAACTCCGTCGTCCTCCCGCTCAGGACACCGCTCGCGGCGTTCCGTAAATGCCCCCGCCGCCGCAGCGGCGCGCCCGGACGAGCCCAGCGGCTTCCCTTCCGTAGCGCAACTTTACACCCCCATTAACCCTCTCCCTTCCCAGCAGCCCCGAGCTCTGGCCCCAGGCACTAGCGCGCAGCTTCCGCAGCCAGCAGCTGTACAGGCTATCCCGCGACTCCAGTCCTTCTACCCAGGTGCCAACCCCGCCCTCCAGCAGTGGCCCACAGCTAACCCCGCCCACCAGCAGTGGCCCGCAGCCCCGCAGCTCCAAACAAGCGCGGGCCCGCCCCCGCTCGCAGCGCAAGTTCCCCCTTTTCCCTTCCAGCCTCCTTTCCCCCCGCCCAACTTCCCCCCCCCTGCCGCCGCAGGTCCCCTAGGCGCGTTCCCACCGCCTACGTTCCAAGCTCCGGGGTACACCCTCCCCTGCGCCTCCACCCAATCCAAATCCCCATACTCCCTCTTCACAGCCACCCCGATGCCCGTGCCGTCTAACGCCGTCGCCATGGAACCCCCGCCGGTTTCCCAGCACATCCGCGCCCAGATCCTCTCAGGTGCGGACGCAGACCTTTCATCTCTGCTCTCTCTTCTCCCGCAGCCGAACCGGAACGCCGGATTGACTGCGGGGAGTACTCAGTCACCCTTAGGAACACAACCACCCACTCATCTCGCGTACTCTCTTTCCCGAGTTCTCAATGGCCTTTTCCCGGTTCACCGAGATAATCTGTTCCGTTTTTCCCCAAAGGCGGCGCGAACTGAACGACTATCAAGCCATTATAGCCGAACTCGCGCTGTCCTACGGGGGGGGGCACTTCTACACCTACCACAAGCTCTTCTCCGCAAAGAGCGCCGTGCGAGTCGCGCAGTGGAACCAGTGCCCCTACTGGGGCGCACTCGACCCAGACCTGCACAACAGGGTGTTCCTAGGCTGCAGGAACATCACCTGCGCAGTGTGCAGGTCCGCGGCGCACCCCACAGCCTCATGCCCACATGTTAACCCCTCCTCCCCTCCCCACACCAGTTCGAGCAAGCCGAAGTCTACCAGCTATGTACCGCGTACCGCAACCACCAGCGCAACTCAGGCCTCCGCTTTCATGGAAGACAGACAGATCTGCGACAATTTCAACGCGGGCAGATGCACCAGAGCACGCTGCCGCTTCATGCACATTTGTAGCTTCTGCGGCGGCGCCCACGCCCGCCTCGTATGTCCAGTCTGCAAATCCGCTAATAAATCATCCAAAAATTACTTGACGACTCCCGTAAATATTTCACGCATGCAATTCGAACTAGCCCTCCACCCGGACGCCGAATTTACGGATTACCTTCTATCAGGTTTAAAAAATGGCTTCAAACCAGGCTTAGAGTGCCCGCTGTCACAAAACCTCATCTGTAAAAATTTGCTATCCGCCGTTATGGAACCCGAAGTAGTAGACCAACTGATCAAAAAGAAGTCGAGGCAGGCTTCATGATCGGTCCGTTCAACAATCCCCTTTCGACCTGTTCCGCGTCAGCCCCATCGGAGTGGCCACAAGGAAATTCACTGGTAAAAAACGTCTAATTATCGACCTCTCAGCCCCTCATCACTCCCCGTTCCCAAGTATTAACAGCTTGATCCCTCTCGACGAATTCTCGCTTAAATTCCACGACATTGACCAGGCAATCGACATGATTAGAATCGCGGGTCGGGGTGCCTGGCTGGCCAAAGTTGACGTTACATCCGCTTTCAAAGTCATGCCCATCCATCCCGACTCTTGGCATCTCTTTGGAGTCCGCTGGCTCGAGAAATACTATTTCGCCGTACGTCTAACGTTCGGATGCAAAAGCAGCCCTAAAATATTCGACATGCTATCAGAAGCAGTCTGCTGGATTTTGTCAAACAACTACGCCATCCCCCACCTCATTCACCTGCTAGATGATTTTCTAATAATCTCGCCTCCCAACGCCATCCCGGCCGCGCACCTCCTCTCAGTCCAAAACGTCTTCTCCGAGCTCGGAATCCCCTCGCAGAGGAGAAACCATGGGCCCCGCGACGTCCATCGAGTTCCTAGGGATTAACTTGGATTCTAGGGAATTCCAAGCCTCCCTGCCAAAGGAGAAAATCGACCGAATAATTCTCGTCTCCTCTACCTTCCTCGAGAAATCGGTTCTCTCGAAACGCGAACTCTTGTCCCTGCTTGGCCATTTAAACTTCGCGATGCGCATCATCCCGCAGGGTCGCCCCTTCGTATCGCATCTCCTCTCACTCGCGTCCTCCGTCCACTCGCTAGAGGACCCCATTTCCTTAACCCATGCATGCCGCGACGAACTTAGGCTATGGGTAACATTTCTAAAACAGTGGAACGGCCTATCGTTTTTCACAAAAACCTCGTCGCGTTCCCCACCGACATCCAACTGTTCACAGACGCCGCCCCCTCAATCGGGTTCGGGGATTCTACCAAGGTCGTTGGTTCGCGGCTCCGTGGCCACCCCAGTTCCAGCAATTACCGCAATCCTCGGCGCTATTCGAGCTCTACCCTCTCGTAGTAGCAGCTTTCCTGTGGGGGAAGGAATGGTCCTCTACAAGCATCCTAGTGCATTGCGACAACGAGGCGACCGTGCACTGCATTAACAGAGGCCGTTCCCATTCACCCGCTCTGATGCCACTCTTAAGGCGCCTCACCTGGATCGCAGCTTGCGACCAATTCATTATCGTCGCTAAGCATATCCCGGGTCGGAGAATCAAATCGCTGACTCCCTGTCTCGCTTTCTGTTTCAGAAATTCAGGACGCTGGCTCCGGAGGCGGACCATATCCCTACTCCGGTACCTCGCTATTCGGAGTTGATATTCCCGTAAACCACCCGCTAAAACCCTGCTCGACTCATCACTCAACACCATCCTTCACGCAGTCGCCCCCAGGACCCTCCAATCCTACCTTACCGCCTGGAAAAGTTTTAAAACATTCCACGCTTCTTACAACCTACCCTTCCCCGATTTTTCCCTTCTTTCCATAACGTCTTTCACCTCCTATCTTTATACTATAAAGGGCTTACAAGCCGGGTCCATTAGAGGGTACCTGAGCGGCATCCAGTTTTTCCATAAATTGATGCACGGCGCTCCCTCCCCCGGAATAAGCAACGCACAAACCTCCCTCCTGATTAAAGGGATTCAAAGATCCCAGCCCACCCGTACCGACGCCAGGCAACCCTTAACCCTTGATATCTTAACCAAATGCATTTACACCCTCCGCACAGGCTACCAGCCCCTAGGTGCCGCCCGCACACTTGACGCCATGTTTATCCTAGCTTTTTCGGCTTCCTCAGGTGCTCGGAACTCACCACCACTTCCAAATTCGACCCCGAAATCCACCCCACCATCTCAGACCTATCAGTAATAGACGACGAGGCAATTTCATTTCTGATTAAACGAAGCAAGACCGACCAGAACAATAAAGGCCATTTTATCTACATTTTTAACCTAGCCTCGCAAATCCAACCGTACCAGTCAATTCGGGTTTACCTGCAACGGAGAAGATCCCAGGCTAGATCTCCTCTGGAACCCCTGTTCATGGACGAATCCCGGAAACCCGTGTCACGTTTCTGGTTCCAGAAGCACCTCAAATCCGTTCTCCAGCAGTCAGGCATTCCAGCAGAACACTTTTCAGGCCACTCATTCCGCATCGGGGCAGCAACTTCAGCAGCCCAAAAAGGCCTCTCCCAACAGCAGATCCAAGCCCTAGGGAGATGGTCCTCCGACGCTTTCCAAAGCTATATCAGGACAAATCGGTCCCATATCAAAATAGCTCACCAAACCCTCGTAAACAATCAACCAATAGATAAATGGACAA
Organism: Dallia pectoralis; assembly: GCA_029465975.1. Lineage (NCBI taxonomy): Eukaryota > Metazoa > Chordata > Actinopteri > Esociformes > Umbridae > Dallia > Dallia pectoralis. The sequence goes on along the minus strand of CM055741.1, from coordinate 15,671,075 downwards.
TTAAATCAACTAAGTAATAGAACTCCGTTCTAATTAATAGAACCCCCTTGTTCCTTTTCTGTCCTCTCTTTCCGTCCAGCGAGCATTGGCCTCACAGCGGACGGAGTGAGAGCCCCGGTAGAGCGCTCCTGTTTTCTCTTTCATCCAGTGAGCATTCGGTCTCCAGCAGATGCCGCGTGAGAAAATCTCCCGGGCAGGCACTCACTTTCGCTATTTCCCGTTTCCTTCCGTCCAGCGGGCACTAGTCTCACAGCGGACGGAATGAGAACCTCCCGGTTGAGTTCGTACGTTTTCTCTTTTCATCCAGTGAGCATTTGGTCTCCAGCAGAGGCCGCGTGAGAAAATCTCCCGGGCAAGCACTCATTTTCCCCTTCGCGTTTCCCCTTTCCGTCCAGCGAGCACTAGTCTCACAGCGGACGGAGTGAGAACTTCCCGGTCGAGCTCCAACGTTTTCTCTTTTCATCCAGTGAGCATTGGTCTCCAGCAGGTGCCGCGTGAGAAAATCTCCCGGGCAAGCACTCATTTTCCCCCTTCGCGTTTCCCCTTTCCGTCCAGCGAGCACTAGTCTCACAGCGGACGGAGTGAGAACTTCCCGGTCGAGCCCATCGTTCTCTCTTTCATCCAGTGAGCATTGGTCTCCAGCAGATGCCGCGTGAGAACCTCCCGGGCAAGCACTCACTTTCCTGTACGTTCCTCCTTTCCGTCCAGCGAGCATTGGTCTCACAGCGGTCGGAATAAATCTATACCAAACGGGCATTGGTCCCACAGCAAAGCTCCCACGTTTCCCGTTCCGTCCAGCGAGCATTGGTCTCCCAGCGGTCGGAATAGGAACACCAAGCGGGCCTCAGTCCCGCAACAAACGTTCAAACGCCCCACGTCCACAGGCCAGCAGGGCCCGCCTAGTCCAGGCCGTGAACGGCTTCACAGGCCCGCGCGCATACAAAAAAAAAAAAAAAAAAAAAAAAAAAAAAATAAAATATATAGATTAATAAAAAAAAAAAAAAAAAAAAAAATTAAATAAATAATAATAATAATAATAATAAATAACATTTAAAAAAAAAAAAAAAAAAAAAAAAAAAAAAAAAAAAAAAAAAAAAAAAAAAAAAAAAAAAAAACAATTCTGACCCTTCCTCGCGATGCCAGTCCGCCAAGCGCGGCTCTCTGGGGGGTTTATAATCCAGCGGCTGTCCTCGGCTCCTTAGCGTTAGGGGGGTACTCTGGGTTCGGGCCAAATTCCGAGCCCGGAGCCCCGGGCCGGATTCCGAGCCCGGAACCCTCCCTCCGGACAGCACGCCAAATACGCATTAAACCTATATCCCTTAATTGGCATGTAAGTGCGAACTCGTGAAATGAGGTTTACTAACAAGGTTCGGGAGGAGGACTTCCAGCTAATTAATTACAGGTGGAAGCCCTCAGCAATTAACAGCTAGAGGGTACATATAGACTCAGCAGTCTTACCTCGCTCCGCTGACAGCTCGCAGCATCCCCCACCACCCCTTCTCCGCTCAAATTCTAGTCCTAACCACTTACATGCGGGGGGGGTACTCTGGGTTCGGGCCAAATTCCGAGCCCGGAGCCCCGGGCCGGATTCCGAGCCCGGAACCCTCCCTCCGGACAGCACGCCAAATATGCATTAAACCTATATCCCTTAATTGGCATGTAAGTGCGAACTCGTGAATCCTTGTAGACCGCCAGATCATCCAAAAGATAGACCTGCTAGGGAATGCCCACCGACTGAGAAACGGAGGAGGAGAGGGCTGATAGAACCTGAGAACATCGCCCTTAGGATGATGGTTGACTATGCATCACATGTTAACATGAGTAACTGTTGGATCTGCCAACATATACCAACCTCATCACGCTCTCCTATGTTAACTTCAGTTCCCTTCTCTAAAGCAGATTGGGAAGAATATGGCTGGTCGCCAACACCCACTGAAAAAGATGAGGACTGTTTTACCAACCCCACGACTGTTTTCACAGATGAGGGGCAGGGAGAAGACAGGCAGGAAGTATTATGGCACATAATAAAGACATTTGATCAGAGCTTTAGGGACCCTAGTATCAGTAGCACTGTTCTGTTTAGATTGAGATATGACCGGAAGGTCAATCGTTTTTGGGAAGAGCTGGACATACAGATGACTCTGGTTCAAACGAATTGTTCGTATGAAACGGCAGGTAGAGTAGTGCCCCTATCACCACTTTGTAAACCTATACCGTTTACACCCACTGTTATGTGTATGCACGAGCTGAATGGCGACCGCAATTCCGTATGATACATATTCTCTCTCTAAGTCATGAAACGATCGATTGCCCAGCATCAAAAAGTCACCGTTTGCGTAACTGTACTCAATATTGGCCAACAATTCCAACCTATGGGCTAAGGAATGTGTCCCTGTGTATTTCCAATAGGGCGGAAAAGGCCAAGTTACAGTTGGGGACAAGTGATTGTTCTGAAGTAAGTTTAAAAAACTTCACGGCCTTTGGCGACCTTCCCGAGCATGTGTATCTTGTCTGCGGGGATAATGCATATAGTTGCATTCCACCTAATGCGGAAGGAACATGCTATATGGCATACCTGGTACCATTAATACGAAGGGTAAACCAGACTGAAATGGGGAAACTGTACCAGCATCCACATCGCGTTAGACGAACTCTGACACTATCACAGCGTATATTCAGTGTGCTATTCCCAGGCTATGGAGTGTATTCTTTACAGCAGGAAATAACAGCTCTGTCCTCAGTACTAGAGAAACACATGAACACTACAGCTAAAGCCATTGTGGCATTAGGTAAAGAGTTAGATGAGACCCATGCAGTCGCCTTACAGAACCGATTGGCCCTAGATATGATCTTGGCATCTCAAGGAGGAGTGTGTAAAAATTGTAAAGTCGGAATGTTGTACTTTTATTTCTGACGCATCGCAAGAAGTCGTTGACTTGGTAAAGGAAACAAAAATTGGAGTGAAGGAGCTCCATGAGGTTCATGGATGGGACCCAATTGATGGATTGAGTTCTGCATTAGGACCATATGGATGGTCAATTTTTAGAATATTAGCATATGTATTAGCCTTTGTTACATTTCTGATTGTTGGTTTTATGTTAATCTCATGTTTGATAAAGATGTGTGCCTCCAGGGTGGCGGCTCAGGTCCTTGTTCAAGTGCCTGATGCCAAGGTGTCAAACTGGATGAATGAGCTTCCGGGAAATCCATTCTATTGAGTGTTATTAAAAGTCATAGCATGCTTATTTTGATAATAAAGAACTGTACTTTTTCTTATCCCACTTTTTCTGAACTTAGGGTGGATTGTTGTGGATTATTCTACATGTCAGCTGTGAAGTTCAGAAAATAGTGTAGATAAACATGTGATAGAAGATGTGTATATTAGTGAGGCCTGGGGAGGAACAGGGAAGACATCTGTATGTCTTAAGAGGGGCCCAATGCTAGAAATAGATGTCTTGATTCAAAGCAACTGTATGGTTTTACATGTGTTTCGCCATAAAAGGATATGTATACTGTATGTACAATTTTCCATACCTTTTACATCTGTTTTCTCTGCTGTGATGTCATTCTCTTGGGCCCAACTTAGCTTCTCCATATGATTCCTAACCTTATAAGGTTTACCCCATGTATGCTTTCCTGCTCTATGGCCTATATAAACTGAGTGTATTGTATGCCTTGGTAGGAAATAACCTGCCACCGCATTGTTACCGTGAGCGCGTGTGTTAAGGTTTTCCTCATCTATCAATTAAACTGTTAGAGTTAACTTGAGAGATACTCTTGTCTGTTCTTATTTCGAGTCTGAGTTCAGTGTGTATTTGCTTAATGTTATTCTAGAGACATAGGTATAGTAACATTAATTACGTGGTATTAGAAATAATTCCATAACAGTGGCGAGTTCGAGCCTCACCCTGGGCTGTGTTTTTTTTCACCCTCCCAGATAATTACTAGTAGCGATAATAATAATAAACCGATTACAGTGAAACACGTGCACGTTGTTGTATTTCGGCCTCCTCCTTTTTGCAACAATCTGAGGGCTGTGAAAAGAGATCGAGTGTCAATCTGACCCGCTCGACTCGGGGTGTGTAGGCGAGGCGAGGACAACACGAGGGTTATACAGCAATATGCATGGGCACAGTACGGGAGGTTCATTTTAGGGGGGCGTTTTAAAATCCACACCCAAATTGGCACAGCACACAACCCTGGGAAGCAGTGTAATACAGACGAAGGAAATGTAAAGATGACTGTGTATTGTGAGTTCTTACAATTTGCACAATGTTCCATACTCTGCATACGTACAAGCTCTCTTGCCCTGCGCGCTGCCCTCTGGTCTCAGAACCACACTGTCCTTTGCTGGTCTCACTGTCCTTTTCTGTTCTCAGGAACACACTGTCCTTCGCCATCGCCGCTGTTTTCGGGTGTCAGAAACACGTTCTCCTACCAGCTGTACTCGGGTGCCAGGAAACACAAGCTCTTTTTTTGTCCTGCTCGCTGACCTCTGGGCTCAGAAACACACTGTCCCTGGCCTTTCCCCCTGTCTTCGGGTGTCAGAAACACGTTCTCCTCCCAGCTGTACTCAGGTGCCAGGAAACCCAAGCTCTTTTTAGCCCTGCTCGTTGCCCTCTGTTCTCAGAAACACACTGTCCTTCGCCATCGCCGCTGTCTTTGGGTGTCAGAAACACGTTCTCCTCCCAGATGTACTCGTGTCCCTGGAAACATAAGCTCTTTTTTGCCCTGCTCGCTGACCTCTGGGCTCAGAAACACACTGTCCTTTGTTGGTCTCACTGTCCTTTTCTGGTCTCAGAAACACACTGTCCCTGGCCTTTCCCACAGTCTTTGGGTGTCAGAAACACGTTCTCCTCCCAGCTGTACTCGGGTGCCGGGAAACATAAGCTCTTTTTTGCCCTGCTCGCTGCCCACTGGGCTCAGAAACACACTGTCCCTGGCCTTTCCCCCTGTCTTTGGGTGTCAGAAACACGTTCCCCTCCCAGCTGTACTCGCCTCCCGGGAAACACAAACTCTTTTTTGCCCTGCTCGCTGCACTCTGGTCTCAGAAACACACTGTCCTTCGCCATCGCCGCTATCTTTGGGTGTCAGAAACACGTTCTCCTCCCAGATGTACTCGTGTCCCTGGAAACATAAGCTCTTTTTTGCCCTGCTCGCTGACCTCTGGGCTCAGAAACACACTGTCCTTTGTTGGTCTCACTGTCCTTTTCTGGTCTCAGAAACACACTGTCCCTGGCCTTTCCCACAGTCTTTGGGTGTCAGAAACAAGTTCTCCTCCCAGCTGTACTCGGATGCCAGGAAACACAAGCTCTTTTTTGCCCTGCTCGCTGACCTCTGGGCTCAGAAACACACTGTCCTCGGCCTTTCCCCCTGTCTTCTGGTGTCAGAAACACGTTCTCCTCCCAGCTGTACTCGGCCTTGGGAAACACAAGCTCTTTTTTTGCCCTGCTCGCTGCACTCTGGTCTCAGAAACACACTGTCCTTCGCCATCGCCGCTGTCTTTGGGTGTCAGAAACACGTTCTCCTCCCAGATGTACTCGTGTCCCTGGAAACATAAGCTCTTTTTTGCCCTGCTCGCTGACCTCTGGGCTCAGAAACACACTGTCCTTTGTTGGTCTCACTGTCCTTTTCTGGTCTCAGAAACACACTGTCCCTGGCCTTTCCCACAGTCTTTGGGTGTCAGAAACACGTTCTCCTCCCAGCTGTACTCGGGTGCCGGGAAACACAAGCTCTTTTTTGCCCTGCTCGCTGCCCACTGGGCTCAGAAACACACTGTCCCTGGCCTTTCCCCCTGTCTTCGGGTGTCAGAAACACGTTCTCCTCCCAGCTGTACTCAGGTGCTAGGAAACACAAGCTCTTTTTAGCCCTGCTCGTTGCCCTCTGTTCTCAGAAACACACTGTCCTTCGCCATCGCCGCTGTCTTTGGGTGTCAGAAACACGTTCTCCTCCCTGATGTACTCGTGTCCCTGGAAACATATGCTCTTTTTTGCCCTGCTCGCTGACCTCTGGGCTCAGAAACACACTGTCCTTTGTTGGTCTCACTGTCCTTTTCTGGTCTCAGAAACACACTGTCCCTGGCCTTTCCCACAGTCTTTGGGTGTCAGAAACAAGTTCTCCTCCCAGCTGTACTCGGATGCCAGGAAACACAAGCTCTTTTTTGCCCTGCTCGCTGACCTCTGGGCTCAGAAACACACTGTCCCTGGCCTTTCCCCCTGTCTTCGGGTGTCAGAAACACGTTCTCCTCCCAGCTGTACTCAGGTGCCAGGAAACACAAACTCTTTTTTGCCCTGCTCGCTGCACTCTGGTCTCAGAAACACACTGTCCTTCGCCATCGCCGCTGTCTTTGGGTGTCAGAAACACGTTCTCCTCCCAGATGTACTCGTGTCCCTGGAAACATATGCTCTTTTTTGCCCTGCTCGCTGACCTCTGGGCTCAGAAACACACTGTCCTTTGTTGGTCTCACTGTCCTTTTCTGGTCTCAGAAACACACTGTCCCTGGCCTTTCCCACAGTCTTTGGGTGTCAGAAACACGTTCTCCTCCCAGCTGTACTCGGGTGCCTGGAAACACAAGCTCTTTTTGCCCTGCTCGCTGCCCATTGGGCTCAGAAACACACTGTCCCTGGCCTTTCCCCCTGTCTTCGGGTGTCAGAAACACGTACTCCTCCCAGCTGTACTCAGGTGCTAGGAAACACAAGCTCTTTTTAGCCCTGCTTGTTGCCCTCTGTTCTCAGAAACACACTGTCCTTCGCCATCGCCGCTGTCTTTGGGTGTCAGAAACACGTTCTCCTCCCAGATGTACTCGTGTCCCTGGAAACATAAGCTCTTTTTTGCCCTGCTCGCTGACCTCTGGGCTCAGAAACACACTGTCCTTTGTTGGTCTCACTGTCCTTTTCTGGTCTCAGAAACACACTGTCCCTGGCCTTTCCCCTGTCTTTGGGTGTCAGAAACACGTTCTCCTCCCAGCTGTTCTCGGCTTTTTTTTGCCCTGCTCGCTGCCCTCTGGTTTCAGAAACAAACTGTCCTTTGCTGGTCTCACTGTCCTTTTCTGGTCTCAGAAACACACTGTCCCTGGCCTTTCCCCCTGTCTTTGGGTGTCAGAAACACGTTCTCCTCCCAGCTGTACTGGGTGCCGGAAACACAAGCTCTTTTTTGCCCTGCTCGCTGCCCACTGGGCTCAGAAACACACTGTCCCTGGCCTTTCCCCCTGTCTTCGGGTGTCAGAAACACGTTCTCCTCCCAGCTGTACTCAGGTGCTAGGAAACACAAGCTCTTTTTAGCCCTGCTCGTTGCCCTCTGTTCTCAGAAACACACTGTCCTTCGCCATCGCCGCTGTCTTTGGGTGTCAGAAACACGTTCTCCTCCCAGATGTACTCGTGTCCCTGGAAACATAAGCTCTTTTTGCCCTGCTCGCTGACCTCTGGGCTCAGAAACACACTGTCCTTTGTTGGTCTCACTGTCCTTTTCTGGTCTCAGAAACACACTGTCCCTGGCCTTTCCCCCTGTCTTTGGGCGTCAGAAACACGTTCTCCTCCCAGCTGTTCTCGGCTCCCGGGAACACAAACACTTTTTTGCCCTGCTCGCTGCCCTCTGGTTTCAGAAACAAACTGTCCTTTGCTGGTCTCACTGTCCTTTTCTGGTCTCAGAAACACACTGTCCCTGGCCTTTCCCCCTGTCTTTGGGTGTCAGAAACACGTTCTCCTCCCAGCTGTACTCGGGTGCCGGGAAACACAAGCTCATTTTTGCCCTGCTCGCTGCCCTCAGGTCTCAGAAACACAGCTCATTTGCCCTCGCCGCTGTCCTCGGGTCTCAGAAACACACTCTCTCTGCCCTCTCTGCTTGAGTAGAGCTAGGTTGACGTCTAAGCTTGCTAGGAAACACACTCTCTCTGCCCTCTCCGCTTGAGTAGAGCTATGTTGGCCTCTAAGCTTGCTATAGATCTTGAAACAGTGTTTATCGCTATGTTCACCTCGCCTCTTCTTTCTATCTGACCGGGGTCAGTTTATTCTCTCGTTCCATGGGGTGCATGTACAATTGAAAAGACGTCAGATTTGTCCTACTTTTCAACATTGAAAACAGGTCGATCTTGTCCTACTTTTCAATGTTGAAAACAGTTCGATCTTAGACGTTGAACAGGCGTAAACCTTCAACGTCTAATTACAATCCACAGCACACAACCCTGGGAAGCAGAAAGGTCCATTGTCCAAATATTTTGCATTTATTTTTCATGCACACACTACACATTTCTGTCACCAGAGGATGATATCGTTGCCGTGCCACCGTTATCCCTCACACTACCCTCGGGTCCAGGCGACCCGAGCGTAGGATTCCCCCTCACTCCCGCCGTCCTCGGGTCAACGGCTGGGTTAGATGCCGAGGTGGCGAGTTCGAGCCTCGCCCGGGGCGGTGTTTTTTTTTGCCCTACCAGCACACAACCCTGGGAAGCAGAAAGGTCCATTGTCCAAATATTTTGCATTTATTTTTCATGCACACACTACACATTTCTGTCACCAGAGGATGATATCGTTGCCGTGCCACCGTCATCTCCTCACACTACCCTCAGGTCCCGGCGACCCGAGCGTAGGATTCCCCCACTCCCGCCGTCCTCGGGTCAACGGCTGGGTTAGATGCCGAGGTGGCGAGTTCGAGCCTCGCCCGGGTCGGTGTTTTTTTTTTTTGCCCTACCAGATAATTATTAACAGCGATGATAATAATAAACCGATAACAGTGAAACACGCGCACGTTGTTGTATTTCGGCCTCCTTCTTTTTGCAATACTCTGAGGGCTGTGAAAAGAGTTCGAGGGTCACTCTGACCCGCTCGACTCGGGCTGTGTACGCGACGCGAGGACAACGGCGGGGTTAGATGCCGAGGTGGCGAGTTCGAGCCTCACCCTGGGCTGTGTTTTTTTTCACCTCCCAGATAATTACTAGTAGCGATAATAATAATAAACCGATTACAGTGAAACACGTGCACGTTGTTGTATTTCGGCCTCCTCCTTTTTGCAACACTCTGAGGGCTGTGAAAAGAGATCGAGTGTCACTCTGACCCGCTCGACTCGGGGTGTGTAGGCGATGCGAGGACAACACGAGGGTTATACAGCAATTTGCATTGGCACAGTACGGGAGGTTAATTTTAGGGGGGGCGTTTTAAAATCCACACCCAAATTGGCACAGCACACAACCCTGGGAAGCAGTGTAATACAGACGAAGGAAATGTAAAGATGACTGTGTATTGTGAGTTCTTACAATTTGCACAATGTTCCATACTCTGCATACGTACAAGCTCTCTTGCCCTGCTCGCTGCCCTCTGGTCTCAGAACCACACTGTCCTTTGCTGGTCTCACTGTCCTTTTCTGTTCTCAGGAACACACTGTCCTTCGCCATCGCCGCTGTTTTCGGGTGTCAGAAACACGTTCTCCTCCCAGCTGTACTCGGGTGCCGGGAAACACAAGCTCTTTTTTGCCCTGCTCGCTGCCCACTGGTCTCAGAAACACACTGTCCCTGGCCTTTCCCCCTGTCTTCGGGTGTCAGAAACACGTTCTCCTCCCAGCTGTACTCAGGTGCCAGGAAACCCAAACTCTTTTTAGCCCTGCTCGTTGCCCTCTGTTCTCAGAAACACACTGTCCTTCGCCATCGCCGCTGTCTTTGGGTGTCAGAAACACGTTCTCCTCCCAGATGTACTCGTGTCCCTGGAAACATAAGCTCTTTTTGCCCTGCTCGCTGACCTCTGGGCTCAGAAACACACTGTCCTTTGTTGGTCTCACTGTCCTTTTCTGGTCTCAGAAACACACTGTCCCTGGCCTTTCCCACAGTCTTTGGGTGTCAGAAACACGTTCTCCTCCCAGCTGTACTCGGATGCCAGGAAACACAAGCTCTTTTTTGCCCTGCTCGCTGCACTCTGGTCTCAGAAACACACTGTCCTTCGCCATCGCCGCTGTCTTTGGGTGTCAGAAACACGTTCTCCTCCCAGATGTACTCGTGTCCCTGGAAACATAAGCTCTTTTTTGCCCTGCTCGCTGACCTCTGGGCTCAGAAACACACTGTCCTTTGTTGGTCTCACTGTCCTTTTCTGGTCTCAGAAACACACTGTCCCTGGCCTTTCCCACAGTCTTTGGGTGTCAGAAACACGTTCTCCTCCCAGCTGTACTCGGATGCCAGGAAACACAAGCTCTTTTTTGCCCTGCTCGCTGACCTCTGGGCTCAGAAACACACTGTCCCTGGCCTTTCCCCCTGTCTTTGGGTGTCAGAAACACGTTCCCTCCCAGCTGTACTCGGCTCCCGGAAACACAAACTCTTTTTTGCCCTGCTCGCTGCACTCTGGTCTCAGAAACACACTGTCCTTCGCCATCGCCGCTGTCTTTGGGTGTCAGAAACACGTTTCCTCCCAGATGTTCTCGTGTCCCTGGAAACATAAGCTCTTTTTGCCCTGCTCGCTGACCTCTGGGCTCAGAAACACACTGTCCGTTGTTGGTCTCACTGTCCTTTTCTGGTCTCAGAAACACACTGTCCCTGGCCTTTCCCACAGTCTTTGGGTGTCAGAAACACGTTCTCCTCCCAGCTGTACTCGGGTGCCGGGAAACACAAGCTCTTTTTTGCCCTGCTCGCTGCCCACTGGGCTCAGAAACACACTGTCCCTGGCCTTTCCCCCTGTCTTCGGGTGTCAGAAACACGTTCTCCTCCCAGCTGTACTCAGGTGCCAGGAAACACAAGCTCTTTTTAGCCCTGCTCGTTGCCCTCTGTTCTCAGAAACACACTGTCCTTCGCCATCGCCGCTGTCTTTGGGTGTCAGAAACACGTTCTCCTCCCAGATGTACTCGTGTCCCTTGAAACATAAGCTCTTTTTGCCCTGCTCGCTGACCTCCGGGCTCAGAAACACACTGTCCTTTGTTGGTCTCACTGTCCTTTTCTGGTCTCAGAAACACACTGTCCCTGGCCTTTCCCACAGTCTTTGGGTGTCAGAAACACGTTCTCCTCCCAGCTGTACTCGGATGCCAGGAAACACAAGCTCTTTTTTGCCCTGCTCGCTGACCTCTGGGCTCAGAAACACACTGTCCTCGGCCTTTCCCCCTGTCTTCTGGTGTCAGAAACACGTTCTCCTCCCAGCTGTACTCGGCTGCCGGGAAACACAAGCTCTTTTTTGCCCTGCTCGCTGCACTCTGGTCTCAGAAACACACTGTCCTTCGCCATCGCCGCTGTCTTTGGGTGTCAGAAACACGTTCTCCTCCCAGATGTACTCGTGTCCCTGGAAACAAATGCTCTTTTTTGCCCTGCTCGCTGACCTCTGGGCTCAGAAACACACTGTCCTTTGTTGGTCGCACTGTCCTTTTCTGGTCTCAGAAACACACTGTCCCTGGCCTTTCCCACAGTCTTTGGGTGTCAGAAACACGTTCTCCTCCCAGCTGTACTCGGATGCCAGGAAACACAAGCTCTTTTTTGCCCTGCTCGCTGACCTCTGGGCTCAGAAACACACTGTCCTCGGCCTTTCCCCTGTCTTCTGGTGTCAGAAACACGTTCTCCTCCCAGCTGTACTCGGCTCCCGGAAACACAAGCTCTTTTTTGCCCTGCTCGCTGCACTCTGGTCTCAGAAACACACTGTCCTTCGCCATCGCCGCTGTCTTTGGGTGTCAGAAACACGTTCTCCTCCCAGATGTACTCGTGTCCCTGGAAACATAAGCTCTTTTTTGCCCTGCTCGCTGACCTCTGGGCTCAGAAACACACTGTCCTTTGTTGGTCTCACTGTCCTTTTCTGGTCTCAGAAACACACTGTCCCTGGCCTTTCCCACAGTCTTTGGGTGTCAGAAACACGTTCTCCTCCCAGCTGTTTTTTTTTTTTCCCTACCAGCACACAACCCTGGGAAGCAGAAAGGTCCATTGTCCAAATATTTTGCATTTATTTTTCATGCACACACTACACATTTCTGTCACCAGAGGATGATATCGTTGCCGTGCCACCGTTATCCCTCACACTACCCTCGGGTCCCGGCGACCCGAGCGTAGGATTCCCCCTCACTTCCGCCGTCCTCGGGTCAACGGCGGGGTTAGATGCCGAGGTGGCGAGTTCGAGCCTCACCCTGGGCTGTGTTTTTTTTCACCCTCCCAGATAATTACTAGTAGCGATAATAATAATAAACCGATTACAGTGAAACACGTGCACGTTGTTGTATTTCGGCCTCCTCCTTTTTGCAACACTCTGAGGGCTGTGAAAAGAGATCGAGTGTCACTCTGACCCGCTCGACTCGGGGTGTGTAGGCGATGCGAGGACAACACGAGGGTTATACAGCAATATGCATGGGCACAGTACGGGAGGTTCATTTTAGGGGGGGCGTTTTAAAATCCACACCCAAATTGGCACATCACACAACCCTGGGAAGCAGTGTAATACAGACGAAGGAAATGTAAAGATGACTGTGTATTGTGAGTTCTTACAATTTGCACAATGTTCCATACTCTGCATACGTACAAGCTCTCTTGCCCTGCTCGCTGCCCTCTGGTCTCAGAACCACACTGTCCTTTGCTGGTCTCACTGTCCTTTTCTGTTCTCAGGAACACACTGTCCTTCGCCATCGCCGCTGTTTTGGGTGTCAGAAACACGTTCTCCTCCCAGCTGTACTCGGGTGCCGGGAAACACAAGCTCTTTTTTGCCCTGCTCGCTGCCCACTGGGCTCAGAAACACACTGTCCCTGGCCTTTCCCCCTGTCTTCGGGTGTCAGAAACACGTTCTCCTCCCAGCTGTACTCAGGTGCCAGGAAACCCAAGCTCTTTTTAGCCCTGCTCGTTGCCCTCTGTTCTCAGAAACACACTGTCCTTCGCCATCGCCGCTGTCTTTGGGTGTCAGAAACACGTTCTCCTCCCAGATGTACTCGTGTCCCTGGAAACATAAGCTCTTTTTTGCCCTGCTCGCTGACCTCTGGGCTCAGAAACACACTGTCCTTTGTTGGTCTCACTGTCCTTTTCTGGTCTCAGAAACACACTGTCCCTGGCCTTTCCCACAGTCTTTGGGTGTCAGAAACACGTTCTCCTCCCAGCTGTACTCGGGTGCCGGGAAACACAAGCTCTTTTTGCCCTGCTCGCTGACCTCTGGGCTCAGAAACACACTGTCCCTGGCCTTTCCCCTGTCTTTGGGTGTCAGAAACATGTTCCCCTCCCAGCTGTACTCGGCTCCCGGGAAACACAAACTCTTTTTTGCCCTGCTCGCTGCACTCTGGTCTCAGAAACACACTGTCCTTCGCCATCGCCGCTGTCTTTGGGTGTCAGAAACACGTTCTCCTCCCAGATGTACTCGTGTCCCTGGAAACATAAGCTCTTTTTTGCCCTGCTCGCTGACCTCTGGGCTCAGAAACACACTGTCCTTTGTTGGTCTCACTGTCCTTTTCTGGTCTCAGAAACACACTGTCCCTGGCCTTTCCCCCTGTCTTTGGGCGTCAGAAACACGTTCTCCTCCCAGCTGTTCTCGGCTCCCGGGAACACAAACACTTCTTTGCCCTGCTCGCTGCCCTCTGGTTTCAGAAACAAACTGTCCTTTGCTGGTCTCACTGTCCTTTTCTGGTCTCAGAAACACACTGTCCCTGGCCTTTCCCCCTGTCTTTGGGTGTCAGAAACACGTTCTCCTCCCAGCTGTACTCGGGTGCCGGGAAACACAAGCTCATTTTTGCCCTGCTAGCTGCCCTCAGGTCTCAGAAACACAGCTCATTTGCCCTCGCCGCTGTCCTCGGGTCTCAGAAACACACTCTCTCTGCCCTCTCTGCTTGAGTAGAGCTAGGTTGACGTCTAAGCTTGCTAGGAAACACACTCTCTCTGCCCTCTCCGCTTGAGTAGAGCTATGTTGGCCTCTAAGCTTGCTATAGATCTTGAAACAGTGTTTATCGCTATGTTCACCTCGGCCTCTTCTTTCTATCTGACCGGGGTCAGTTTATTCTCTCGTTCCATGGGGTGCATGTACAATTGAAAAGACGTCAGATTTGTCCTACTTTTCAACATTGAAAACAGGTCGATCTTGTCCTACTTTTCAATGTTGAAAACAGTTCGATCTTAGACGTTGAACAGGCGTAAACCTTCAACGTCTAATTACAATCCACAGCACACAACCCTGGGAAGCAGAAAGGTCCATTGTCTAAATATTTTGCATTTATTTTTCATGCTTCGATCCACACATGGGGTATGTTTTGAAATGCTAATTTTTCAAATGTGGCTCTGCCCGAAGAAGCCTTAGTTTCAATTGATGGTAAACACAACCAAGGACTTCTCGATATGAGGTTAAACCATGATGATTTTTACCACAGGAAGGCATCCTCCGAGGCCGTTGTGTACCGCATTTTAACCGAAAAGATATTTGGTAGCAAAACCTTGAATATTTGAAAAGGCAAGGCTAGTTGTCTGGCGTTTAATTTTAGTAAAAAGAACTGTTTCTGCCCGGCCTCGAACCGGGGACCTTTCGCGTGTAAGGCGAACGTGATAACCACTACACTACAGAAACGGCTCCTTCTGTAAAAAGCCTGCAGATTGGCCGCCAAAACAATATATCTGCTTACTAAAACTACACATCTACTGCCACTTCTATTTAGCCACCTGGAACTACTTTGGCAAAGAGGCCTCTTTTGCGCAGTAGGTAGCGCGTCAGTCTCATAATCTGAAGGTCTTGAGTTCGATCCACACATGGGGTATGTTTTGAAATGCTAATTTTTCAAATGTGGCTCTGCCCGAAGAAGCCTTAGTTTCAATTGATGGTAAACACAACCAAGGACTTCTCGATATGAGGTTAAACCTTGATGATTTTTACCACAGGAAGGCATCCTCCGAGGCCGTTGTGTACCGCATTTTACCAAAAAGATGATTGGTAGCAAAACCTTGAATATTTGAAAAGGCAAGGCTAGTTGTCTGGCGTTTAATTTTAGTAAAAAGAACTGTTTCTGACCGTTTTCGAACCGGGGACCTTTCGCGTGTAAGGCGAACGTGATAACCACTACACTACAGAAACGGCTCCTTCTGTAGAAAGCCTGCAGATTGGCCGCCAAAACAATATATCTGCTTACTAAACCTACACATCTACTGCCACTTCTATTTAGCCACCTGGAACTACTTTGGCAAAGAGGCCTCTTTTGCGCAGTAGGTAGCGCGTCAGTCTCATAATCTGAAGGTCTTGAGTTCGATCCACACATGGGGTATGTTTTGAAATGCTAATTTTTCAAATGTGGCTCTGCCCCTTAGTTTCAATTGAAAACACAACCTTAGTTTCAATTGATGGTAAACAAAACCAATATTTGAAAAGACTTCTCGAATTTTATAAAAAGAGGTTAAACCATGATGATTTTTACCACAGGAAGGCATCCTCCGAGGCCGTTGTGTCTCATAATCTGAATTTTAACCGAAAAATGATTTTTCATTTGGTAGCAAAACCTTGAATATTTGAAAAGGCAAGGCTAGTTGTCTGGAAAAGGCAAGGCTAGTTTAATTTTAGTAAAAAGAACTGTTTCTGCCCGGTCTCGAACCGGGGACCTTTCGCGTGTAAGGCGAACGTGATAACCACTACACTACAGAAACGGCTCCTTCTGTAAAAAGCCTGCAGATTGGCCGCCAAAACAATATATCTGCTTACTAAAACTACACATCTACTGCCACTTCTATTTAGCCACCTGGAACTACTTTGGCAAAGAGGCCTCTTTTGCGCAGTAGGTAGCGCGTCAGTCTCATAATCTGAAGGTCTTGAGTTCGATCCACACATGGGGTATGTTTTGAAATGCTAATTTTTCAAATGTGGCTCTGCCCGAAGAAGCCTTAGTTTCAATTGATGGTAAACACAACCAAGGACTTCTCGATATGAGGTTAAACCATGATGATTTTTACCACAGGAAGGCATCCTCCGAGGCCGTTGTGTACCGCATTTTAACCGAAAAGATATTTGGTAGCAAAACCTTGAATATTTGAAAAGGCAAGGCTAGTTGTCTGGCGTTTAATTTTAGTAAAAAGAACTGTTTCTGCCCGGTCTCGAACCGGGGACCTTTCGCGTGTAAGGCGAACGTGATAACCACTACACTACAGAAACGGCTCCTTCTGTAAAAAGCCTGCAGATTGGCCGCCAAAACAATATATCTGCTTACTAAAACTACACATCTACTGCCACTTCTATTTAGCCACCTGGAACTACTTTGGCAAAGAGGCCTCTTTTACGCAGTAGGTAGCGCGTCAGTCTCATAATCTGAAGGTCTTGAGTTCGATCCACACATGGGGTATGTTTTGAAATGCTAATTTTTCAAATGTGGCTCTGCCCGAAGAAGCCTTAGTTTCAATTGATGGTAAACACAACCAAGGACTTCTCGATATGAGGTTAAACCATGATGATTTTTACCACAGGAAGGCATCCTCCGAGGCCGTTGTGTACCGCATTTTAACCGAAAAGATATTTGTTAGCAAAACCTTGAATATTTGAAAAGGCAAGGCTAGTTGTCTGGCGTTTAATTTTAGTAAAAG
>CM055741.1:15409824-15654110 GCA_029465975.1 Dallia pectoralis | reverse complement strand
TGTGCACATATATAATTGTGGCGATGAGGGCAGGTGGGGCTTGAAAATCACCCTTGTCCAAAGTGGGGAATGACCGAAACGGTTTGAGAACCACTGGTTTAGATAAACAGAGCAGCAGTAACCTGCCCCCCCCCCACCCACACATACACACGGGAAATATCACTTGTTATTGCAAAGAAGGTTTTATAAGACAAGGATCTGAATTTAAGTTAGGAGATATTCTTTTTACAATTTTGATCCAACTTGAGAGAAATCTGTCATAAATCCAAGGAGTGTAAAAATGTATAACAAGTTAATTGAATAGTGAAACTTTTATCATAAGCTAATTGAATAGTCAAACTTCCTTTGGATTTTGAAACATTCTCAGACATTTAAGGCAGATGGGTCATTTATCTATTCTAGACCAATGTGAAGGAAATGAATACGTATACTTACATCTGTCAGTACCCCCACATCTTTGGCTAGCCGATAGGCGGCAGAGAGGGAGGGGCTGGTGACTGCTGCGAGACGTGCTGACAGAGACTCCACCTCCTGACCCAGGGTCTGTCCTGCCTCTCGAGCCTGCAAGCCAAAAAAACAACTAGAACAAGAAAATACAACTATAGAAGTGAAGTTGGTGTGCTTCATTCAACACGACAATGTCTCTCACAGCATGACAATGTCTCAGTCAGCATGTCAGCATGACAATGTCTTACTGCAATGCTCAAACACAAAATCAAAAGGTGTCATCTATGCTAAGACCGCTAGTTGGACCTTGACATAATTCAGATTTCTGATATTTCATTCTGTTCGCATATTGGCTGTAATATGTACGCATGTTGCAGCACCTTCTACAGTGTGTAAACAATCAATACATGTTGGTTTGAACACACGGCCTGTACAGTGTAACAACCTCCATCTATAATAATAAACAGACCTGTCTGGCGTCGTCCCCGGTAACTGCAATGATACGGCTAATGCCCTTCACCAACTGTCTCTCTGAAACGATGACCACATCTCCGATCTCCCCGGTCCTCAGTAAATGCCTGAAAAAAAGAGAGAGACTCTTGGTCTAGAAGCCACTACGACCCTCTATAGGAAGGTATTGATTCTACTCAGAATTGTTCACTACTATTAGAACTGCCAAATCCAATATGCCGATTTGTCACATCTATACACTCATAAAAGGAGTCATGTAAAATAAGAATAGGCTTCTACTTCACTCACGTTCCACAGCAGAGCTCCACTGACGTCGGTCTGGCAGTCTGAGATATTAACAGGTCTGACATAGGCACTTCCAGGGACACCACCCTCACTGGGTCAGGGTAAACCTAGGAACAATTAGAGAGGTGAAATAAAACCTCATATTCAAACACACCTTTAATGAAGTATACTGTAGGCTGCACCTACAAATAGCAACATTAGCTGTGCATTAATGAATATATGGCACTTCAGACAAACACAGTTAGCTACCGTGAAACAACACAAACAGATCTAAAAGCAAACAAACAGATATTAGTCACGACGATTAAATGCTGTTGGGCACAAATGAGCACTTAGTTCACCTCATCTACAGTCCTGAGTCCAGGAATGTCGTTAACCCGGGCCAGGGGAACCTCCTCAATGTACACCGCGTGGTTCTCCGTAATTATGTTCCGGATGCTCTCTTCAATAGTCTGGAGTTGGGTAGTACTCAAAGAGCCCTCCAATGTGACCACCAGAAAGAAGGCAATGGTATTTATACAAATTACTTTGTTGGCTAAACTCCATTAGTGTATTATACTGCCCTGGGTTTAACAGTAAACAATCAATTTGGTATGTGTTTTTACAAATTTCCTGTTGTATTGTCAATTTGTTTCGCTTTTTTTGTCGTTGCTT
The DNA here is from genome assembly GCA_029465975.1 of Dallia pectoralis. Lineage (NCBI taxonomy): Eukaryota > Metazoa > Chordata > Actinopteri > Esociformes > Umbridae > Dallia > Dallia pectoralis. The sequence goes on along the minus strand of CM055741.1, from coordinate 15,652,253 downwards.
GATTAATTGATTTCAGTCGGGTATTACAACAACAACAGCCGTGGCTGTATAAAGTAAATCGCTTAACATAGCTACTGCATGTTGGATCACTATGTTCCACTGAGTCGAAAATTATTCACCAAGAGAGAACAAAAACAAATTATCTAATAATAGTGGACAATTATCTAAAAAGGGCAAAAACAGGGTTTTACTTGGACGCTGAAATCAAAGCGAAGGCGGTCCGCAGCAACGTGACTCCCTCGTTGTTCCACAGAAGGACCCAGTAGCTGACACAGGGCGAAGTTAAGGATGTGTGTGGCTGTGTGCTTCACCATGCAGGCCAGTCTATGTGCCTGGACGGAAATACGCAATTAACTGACAGATACATTAGCCAATGAAACAAGGACATGACAGGGCTATTGACTAAAAAACCTCCTGCACCTCACATGTTGCTCTCTATTGTATTTTGCTGACGGGATCTGATCTTCACTTTTGGATACAGGCAGTCAAATATAATGTGACTAGCCTAGATTATTTGATCGTTCATCTAAAAGGTTGAACATGAAGATGGTTACAGCATCGTTTCTATAGACTTCAATTGGGCCTTTGTTACTGTTGATTTAAATTAATAATTTATTATTATTAAAAACTGCACATTCCACAAGTGAATGTTGTCATCCTCTGGTATGAGACAAAACACCTCTGTTCAGAACATCCCTCGCAACGGGACTGGACCTGTTTCCATTGAGTTGTACATTATTATCACGATGCAACATGCTGGTGCTTTTCCCTGACTTATACCTCATCCAGGTAGAGTTGGACCTGGTCTCCTTTGGTCAGCACATCTGCAGGGGTGACCTGATGGACCACATATCCCCCAGACAGGTGTACAGCCTCAACAGGGTACAAGACATCCTGAGGAAACACACAGCGGACAAAATAATTATGTTTGCAAATATGCCATCGACCAATTAAAAAAATGTCAGGAAATCTGACATTAAGAAATGTATATGTATTTCTCTTGCACGTGGAAAGTAGTCGAATTACGACAACATTGTTCTTTATTGTAATCTCTTCTCTCCACAACATAGTGTGTTTGGAATTGAGTTCGATATATTAGTCAGCAGTAATATATATATATTTTGGAAAGAAAAAACATTTCACCGCAATTAAAATGGTATAATGATTTCCTCTATACTAGTAGTAAATACTTTCTCAAAAACACAATAGTTCAGCAATAACGGAATAAGAGTGACATTGTTAATTAATACATGGTGTGTCTGTGTACCTGTAATCCATCTTTAATAAAGTAGCCGTGGTCGTGGGACTGCCCTCCTTGTTCTGCGTAAAAACAGGTCCGGTCCAGAACCACACCACAGCGCTGGCCCTCTGACACCTCAGAGACAAGTGCCTGTCCACAATAAAGAGCCAGCACAGTGGCGTGGCAGGGCTGGAAAACTGAAGACATAGTGCTATTGATTAGAGACAATAAAATATACAGGGCTGGAAAACTGAAGACATAGTGCTATTGATTAGAGACAATAAAATATACAGGGCTGGAAAACTGAAGACATAGTGCTATTGATTAGAGACAATAAAATATACAGGGCTGGAAAACTGAAGACATAGTGCTATTGATTAGAGACAATAAAATATACAGGGCTGGAAAACTGAAGACATAGTGCTATTGATTAGAGACAATAAAATATACAGGGCTGGAAAACTGAAGACATAGTGCTATTGATTAGAGACAATAAAATATACAGGGCTGGAAAACTGAAGACATAGTGCTATTGATTAGAGACAATAAAATATACAGGGCTGGAAAACTGAAGACATAGTGCTATTGATTAGAGACAATAAAATATACAGGGCTAGAAAACTGAAGACATAGTGCTATTGATTAGAGACAATAAAATATACAGGGCTGGAAAACTGAAGACAGAGTGCTATTGATTAGAGACAATAAAATATACAGGGCTGGAAAATTGAAAACATAGTGCTATTGATTAGAGACAATAAAATATACAGGGCTGGAAAACTGAAGACATAGTGCTATTGATTAGAGACAATAAAATATACAGGGCTGGAAAATTGAAAACATAGTGCTATTGATTAGAGACAATAAAATATACAGGGCTGGAAAACTGAAGACATAGTGCTATTGATTAGAGACAATAAAATATACAGGGCTGGAAAACTGAAAACATAGTGCTATTGATTAGAGACAATAAAATATACAGGGCTGGAAAACTGAAGACAAGACATTAGAGTCAAAAAAATGAACAGACATTTAATTTCAAATTATTTTAAGGGAATGCTCGTTAAAAACTATTTTTGAGTGTGGTGCCAGACAATTAGTAACTCTGAAGAGATTTTACTACCAACTACACAGCAGTAAGACAGACAAATTATTTGTGAATAAATAAGCAGTGAAGATAACAAGATCTTAGTAATACCGTATTTTCCATCTGGTCCCAAGCTGTAGCCGTACTTGGGAAGGTCATCTGTGTGGGGAACTTGGTCAGTCTGCAGCCGGGCTAAACTGTGCAGATCCAAGTGGACCAGATTCTGTCCATCAGAGTTCTGGGTCTGACACTTGAGTTTGGTGAATGAGGAAACAACCATTATTGTATTGTTGGTATCCACTACCAATGGTAACTCTACATAACCAGTACTGTAGATTGCTAGCAATAAACACCAGAAGACTTTAAGTACATTATTAAAACCAACGTTTCTTAATTGATTTATTTCTATAGTTATAGTAGAATATACTTTTATTAACGTAAAATATTTCAGCAGTTAGTAAAGAACCTCTCAAATGCATAATAAAAGCTCTACAGTTTGATGTTACATAAAATGGTAAAAGAAAACCAATAATACACAGAGAAGCGAGATGACAAAAAATGACTAAAATTACCGTATTATTTTCAACAGCCAACTCATCGAGGCTCTGTTGATCAACACACATTCCTTGCTCCTCCAGCATTAAGCTAATAAGGTCCACAGGAAAGCCCAGATTCCGATGCAGAGACCAGGCCACATTGGCTAGAAGTTAAGCACACACAAAAATGTCACTACACCGTAGTCAAAAAGAAACTGCATTCATGACCAAGATTATGCCAGCTGAATGATAACATTTACCTACAAATAACCACAAACACTACCATGTTTGTGGTCACTTAGATGGTTCCATTTCCATTACATCAAATTCATCAGAAATACAGTGTAGACATTCTAACAGTCATTCACCACATTTACAGAGGAAAATGGCTGACTTTTATTAGACAATGTACATAGGCGTACAGTGGTCAGCCCTGTCTTCTAATGGCATGTTGTATTTGCAAATACAAGTGTATAATTTTATAAGGCTAACATAACCATAGAAAATGCTTTCAAAATCGCTGATACAAAACATACAATGAAAATGTGTTAGACTTGTTAAGTATCTGGAGGATCAGCAATTGTGGATTTGATTACAGGCTCAAAATCACCAGAAACAAAAACTTTCGGTTGAAACTCATCAGTCTATTCTTGTTTGGAGAAATGAAGGTTATTCCACATCTCATACAACGCCATGTACTACTCCCTTAACAGAACAGTGCAAACTGGATATAACCAAAATCGAAAGAGGAGTGGGAGGCCCCGGTGCACAACTGAGCAAGAGGACAAACACATTAGTGTTGAGTTTCAAAAAAAGATCCCATACGTCCCATAAGTCCTCAATTGGCAACTTCATTTAAAAAACAGCCAAAACATTTGTGAGATATGTATTAACTTGTCGATGCGTGTTCTGTCGGTTTTCAGGCTGGGTGTTTCCTATTCAAAATCAATTAATGTATGTTTTCATAGAAAACAAGAACATTTCTATGTGACATCAATCATTTGAACAGTAAATACCAAAGGCCCCTATATACTGACAAGCCAAAACAATATGCATAACATGCAGAAGGACCACTAAGTTATGCCAAAACAATGGCGACCTGACGAGGCACAGACTCTACAAGACACCTGAATGTGTCCTGTGGTATCTGGCACCAAGACATTAGCAGCAGATCCCTGAATGTGTCCTGTGGTATCTGGTACCAAGACATTAGCAGCAGATCCCTGAATGTGTCCTGTGGTATCTGGCACCAAGACATTAGCAGCAGATCCCTGAATGTGTCCTGTGGTATCTGGTACCAAGACATTAGCAACAGATCCCTGAATGTGTCCTGTGGTATCTGGTACCAAGACATTAGCAGCAGATCCCTGAATGTTTCCTGTGGTATCTGGCACCAAGACATTAGCAACAGATCCCTGAAGGTGTCCTGTGGTATCTGGAACCAAGACATTAGCAGCAGATCCCTGAATGTGTCCTGTGGTATCTGGTACCAAGACATTAGCAGCAGATCCCTGAATGTGTCCTGTGGTATCTGGCACCAAGACATTAGCAACAGATCCCTGAATGTGTCCTGTGGTATCTGGAACCAAGACATTAGCAGCAGATCACTGAAGGTGTCCTGTGGTATCTGGCACCAAGACATTAGCAGCAGATCCCTGAAGGTGTCCTGTGGTATCTGGCACCAATACATTAGCAGCAGATCCCTGAAGGTGTCCTGTGGTATCTGGCACCAATACATTAGCAGCAGATCCCTGAATGTGTCCTGTGGTATCTGGAACCAAGACATTAGCAGCAGATCCCTGAATGTGTCCTGTGGTATCTGGCACCAAGACATTAGCAGCAGATCCCTGAATGTGTCCTGTGGTATCTGGCACCAAGACATTAGCAACAGATCCCTGAATGTGTCCTGTGGTATCTGGAACCAAGACATTAGCAGCAGATCACTGAAGGTGTCCTGTGGTATCTGGCACCAAGACATTAGCAGCAGATCCCTGAAGGTGTCCTGTGGTATCTGGCACCAATACATTAGCAGCAGATCCCTGAATGTGTCCTGTGGTATCTGGAACCAAGACATTAGCAGCAGATCCCTGAAGGTGTCCTGTGGTATCTGGCACCAATACATTAGCAGCAGATCCCTGAATGTGTCCTGTGGTATCTGGCACCAAGACATTAGCAGCAGATCCCTGAAGGTGTCCTGTGGTATCTGGCACCAATACATTAGCAGCAGATCCCTGAATGTGTCCTGTGGTATCTGGAACCAAGACATTAGCAGCAGATCCCTGAATGTGTCCTGTGGTATCTGGCACCAAGACATTAGCAGCAGATCCCTGAATGTGTCCTGTGGTATCTGGCACCAAGACATTAGCAGCAGATCCCTTCCAGTCATGTAAGTTGCTAGAGGGTTCTGGATCAGACTTCTTGTTTCAGCACATCCCACAGATGGCAATCAGGTTGAGATATTGGGAATTGAGGCCAGGCGGACACCTTGAACTCTTCATATTCCTCAAACCATGCCAGAACAATGTGTGCAGTGTTGCAGGCAGCATATCCTGCTGAAATGGGGTCATCTGGGCATACCATTGCCATGCGAAGGATGCTTAGACCCAGTTGCTGGCTAAACAATCTGACCCAATGGTTACTCAAGTCTTTACTCCTGCATCCAACATGTTGACTATGAGAACTGATTGTTACCACCAAATATACCCAGCCCTGGAATACTGTTCTTGTAAAAAGTTGATCAATGTAATTTGCTTCCCTGGTGATAATATTTCGCCCTTATAGTGATTGTTGATCCACTCATGAATAACAGTACTGTCAAGGCTTCATCCCTGCATTTTAAGGGAGCATACGTTATGGGACATTTGGCTCCCAGGACAATGACCCAAAACACACTGCCAATGCAACAGGACAATGACCCAAAACACACTGCCAATGCAACAGGACAATGGCCCAAAACACACTGCCAATGCAACAGGACAATGGCCCAAAACACACTGCCAATGCAACAGGACAATGACCCAAAACACACTGCCAATGCAACAGGACAATGACCCAAAACACACTGCCAATGCAACAGGACAATGGCCCAAAACACACTGCCAATGCAACAGGACAATGGCCCAAAACACACTGCCAATGCAACAGGACAATGGCCCAAAACACACTGCCAATGCAACAGGACAATGACCCAAAACACACTGCCAATGCAACAGGACAATGACCCAAAACACACTGCCAATGCAACAGGACAATGGCCCAAAACACACTGCCAATGCAACAGGACAATGACCCAAAACACACTGCCAATGCAACAGGACAATGGCCCAAAACACACTGCCAATGCAACAGGACAATGGCCCAAAACACACTGCCAATGCAACAGGACAATGACCCAAAACACACTGCCAATGTAACAGGACAATGACCCAAAACACACTGCCAATGCAACAGGACAATGGCCCAAAACACATTTTAGAAATGGCAAGTCAACCTCCTGCCGTAAATCCGACTGAATGTACTTTTTACCAGCTGAAGAGAAGACTGATGCCTGAAACTCAAAGCATCTTAAAGGATGACACCAAGAGATTGATGATGTCAATGGGTTACAGACGAACTGCTGTTATCGCATCCAAAGGATTCATGTCAAAATAATAACTTTTAAACTACTGACATTTGCTTTATGTGCAATTGTCCCAATACACATGCTAGCATGTAATGATAGAAATCAGTGCTGTGGTTCTGATTGTGCCTGTATTTTTATCGTATTTTCCCACGCCTTGAGTTTAACGCAGAAATACCAATTCTGACTCCTCCATAAATGTGCGCTTTATTACATGTCTCAGTAAACCCATTCTGAAACCCGATTCTATCTATGTGTTGTATCACATTACCGAAGCTGACCTGGGAATACGGAGTCACCTTCCTCCAATCTCTGGAGTGTCCTCTCAATTACTCTGCGCCCCAGCTTCAGAGAAGAAAGGAACTGGGCCTCGTTTTCATTAATAATATCCATGATCTACGGAGGCAAACAGATCTCAATAGTCACCATCACAGTTGCAACTGCTGTACTCATCTGAACAAAAACAAACCATTGATAAGTGAATGCTACAGTATGCTACAGCTTTAGCATTGAAGTCTTAGAGTGATAAATCTCAATTGATAATTGTAAACAGACATCTAAATGGGTATGCATTTTTGGTGACAAAACTCAAATTCAAATGAATATATTGCATCAGCCTTTCCATTTACACTAATGAGTCAAAACATTATGACCACTCACAGGTAGGGATGCATGGACTTTTGATTTTGTCCGATATTCGATATGCCGATAATTTGAAACTCGTTTTGGCCGATGCCGAGATATATATATATATATTACACTCATGTAGACAGACATTCACCCCTGAAAAATTGGTTTATTATTTCACTTGTAGAAGAATAAATGATATGCCAGTGCCACATTTTATTTTTAAGTTCAGACTTCAAACGTCAGTCCTTAGGAGTAAAATAAATAAAAATACATTTTCAATTAATTTACGTAATTCACGTAGCGTCACATGCACTCGTTCTCTTTCTATTTTCCATTTCCTAAACATATTATCAAATGCAGATGCAACTGCACTCCTGTTGTCACACAGCAGCTGACAGCTTTATTAAGGCTAAAGTCTCCATCTATCCAAATGGGCAGTGGGGCAGAACATGCTAACAGGACTCACGCTAGATGTCCAAATGTCCGTCGTAAAGCTAATGTGACTAATGTGACTAGCGACAACACTCAGGAGTTCAGGTAATGTAGCAGCAGAAACGTAGCGACGGCTAGGCATAGCATACCGCGGCTATAGCTACGTAATTGGCCTGCTGAAACCAACATCTTCCACCACGTGGTGGTCTTGGTGCTTCTCAGGATCACAGCTCTTGAGATGCGTAATCATATTTGTAGTGTTGAACGAGTGTTGTTTTACGCCTCCTCTCATCACTTGTGCTTTACAACTACTGCAAATAGCAAGTTTGTTATCTGTTTTACAGATACACAGCCGACATTTAGGAAGTTTAAGTTGCTGGCGTTCATGCTACGTTCACGGTCGTCACGCGTGCATAGTAAACACACAACACTATCGGCAATGCTCATCGGCAGAAATATTAATATCTGCCGATATAGATCATTTTAAGCTTTTATCGGCAGATATCGATTTCATGCCGATATCATCGTGCATCCCTACTCACAGGTGAAGCGAATAACGGCGGATCGTCTCATATCATCGCCACATGTCAATCTCTTTGTTGATTAGATGGTTTGCGAACGCTCAGTTCTCATAGTCAACATGTTGGATGCAGGAGAAATGGGAAAGACTAAAGAGCGGGGAGAATTAGACAAGGGCCAAATTGTTATGGCCAGACGACTGGGACATGGCATCCTAACGACACGGGTCTGAAGAGGAACAAACCACAAACATCAACAGGATGTTGGGCCCAAGCCTCATCAAAGCGCAAGAGCAACAATGGCTGTCCCGTCTGGTTCTAACCTACAGGTCAACTGTGGCACAAGTCACTGAATGTTAATAATGGTAACATGGGAAATGCGTCTCAACACAGAAGGCATGGCACTCCGCAGCATATGAGGCAACGTAGCTGCTGATTGGTCAGAGTGCTCATGATGACCCCAGGTACACTCCTTCATGGAAATGGGAATTCCCTGTGCCACTGCACACATTGTTCGGGAATGGTTTGAGGAACAACATTCCTGAGTTCAAGGTGTCGCCCTGGCCTCCAAATTCCCCAGATCTCAATCCTGTTAAGAATATTTGGGATATGACGAACCAACAGGTCTTATCCACGCTAACTCAACCGTACAAATTACAGGACCTTAAGGATCTGCTGCTAACGTCATGGTGCCAGATACCACAGGAACCAGTGGTCCAGGAGAGTCCATTGGCAGGTCGGTGCCGCAGAGGACCAACAGAATAATAGGCAGGGGGTCCGAATGATTTGGTTCATTACTGTATAGAATTGCCGGCCAATTCGAAAATGTAAATGGCAAGGGCATTTCATTAATCATTTACATGATCTACATGATCTTCCCAATACACACTAACAAATAAAAAAAGCAAATGCAAAAGCTTGCCTGCAAAAATTCTATTTTGTTTCCCATTTCGTCTCCTTGTTTTGACAGAAAAAATTGTATCAAATACAAAGTAAGAGGCGTCGTGCTGCAGAAAATGGGCCAGACCATTAATTGAGATTTTGTGATTCATTTCAGGTTCACTGTCACACTAGTTTTGTATTTGACAGCTCCTGAAAGTGAAATACACTATGCAATTTTGGTTATTATAATTGGGCACGAATTATGCACATTTCATCATAAATGTTAATGCAATATGATAATTTGCTAATGAATTATGTCGCCAAAAATTAAAACCCATTTTGAAAATGCAAACATATATCATAGACAGTTAGATCCGGAAATAATTAGACATCGATAGCAGTTTTGTTATTTCGGCTGTTTACCAAAATGTACGGGCTTAAAGTGCAGTCTCTCAGATCAAAGCTGAGGGAATCGACATCTAAATTGAAGGGTTTATCAATTACAGCTATTACAGCATTGATACCAGTAACCGGTAGCAGGCCAATACTGTGCTCAGATATCACATTATGGTAACAGACTATGCTGCTCCTGTGTACTACGCTCGTTATAAGGGCCACTGCTCCTGTGTACTACGCTCGTTATAAGGGCCGCTGCTCCTGTGTACTACGCTCGTTATAAGGGCCACTGCTCCTGTGTACTACGCTCGTTATAAGGGCCGCTGCTCCTGTGTACTACGCTCGTTATAAGGGCCGCTGCTCCTGTGTACTACGCTCGTTATAAGGGCCGCCGCTCCTGTGTACTACGCTCGTTATAAGGGCCGCCGCTCCTGTGTACTACGCTCGTTATAAGGGCTGCCGCTCCTGTGTACTACGCTCGTTATAAGGGCCGCCGCTCCTGTGTACTACGCTCGTTATAAGGGCCGCCGCTCCTGTGTACTACGCTATTTATAAGGGCCGCCGCTCCTGTGTACTACGCTCGTTATAAGGGCCACTGCTCCTGTGTACTACGCTCGTTATAAGGGCCACTGCTCCTGTGTACTACGCTCGTTATAAGGGCCACTGCTCCTGTGTACTACGCTCGTTATAAGGGCCACTGCTCCTGTGTACTACGCTCGTTATAAGGGCCACTGCTCCTTTGTACTACGCTCGTTATAAGGGCCACTGCTCCTGTGTACTACGCTCGTTATAAGGGCCACTGCTCCTTTGTACTACGCTCGTTATAAGGGCCACTGCTCCTGTGTACTACGCTCGTTATAAGGGCCACTGCTCCTTTGTACTACGCTCGTTATAAGGGCCACTGCTCCTGTGTACGACGCTCGTTATAAGGGCCACTGCTCCTTTGTACTACGCTCGTTATAAGGGCCACTGCTCCTGTGTACTACGCTCGTTATAAGGGCCGCTGCTCCAGCTAGGAGTATCCGATTTTCAGCGATCAATGCGTGTTATATTCTGGCTGACCTTCCCGTTAAAACCAGACCAGCCCTGAGTCTATGCGATGAAGGATCGGGAAACATGCAGAATAAAGCCATTTCAACTAAGAATATCAGATTTTCAGTTTCAAGCTTGCTATATTTTTGCGAATTGTCCACCTTTGGTTGTGGTCAGTGTCAAATTATTTCTGGATCCGACTGTACTATATACTTATAATTTACATTGACATTTTAGAAACCTTGAAATCCCTAATTAAATGTGTTGTTTGTGAATTTCATTGAAATGACTCACCCTGCCGGTCTCTTTATACAATTCAGGATAAGAATCACCCTGCAAAAGAAATCTGGTTGAGAGGGAATCTAAACCATAATCACAAGAGTCATATCTCACACACTAACACTCCAGGATAGTCATTACTCTGATCTCACACACCAGGATAGTCATTACTCTGATCTCACACACCAGGATAGTCATTACTCTGATCTCACACACCAGGATAGTCATTACTCTGATCTCACACACCAGGATAGTCATTACTCTGATCTCACACACCAGGATAGTCATTACTCTGATCTCACACACCAGGATAGTCATTACTCTGATCTCACACACCAGGATAGTCATTACTCTGATCTCACACACCAGGATAGTCATTACTCTGATCTCACACACCAGGATAGTCATTACTCTGATCTCACACACCAGGATAGTCATTACTCTGATCTCACACACCAGGATAGTCATTACTCTGATCTCACACACCAGGATAGTCATTACTCTGATCTCACACACCAGGATAGTCATTACTCTGATCTCACACACCAGGATAGTCATTACTCTGATCTCACACACTCCGATCTCACACACCAACACACACACTCTGATCTCACACACTAACACACTAACACACACTCCGATCTCACACACTAACACACACACTCTGATCTCACACACTAACACACACACTCTGATCTCACACACCAACACACATTCTGATCTCACACACTAACACACATTCCGATCTCACACACTAACACACACACACTGATCTCACACACTAACACACACACACTGATCTCACACACTAACACATACTCTGATCTCACACACTAACACACACTCTGATCTCACACACTAACACACACTCTGATCTCACACACTAACACACACTCTGATCTCACACACTAACACACACTCTGATCTCACACACTAACACACACTCTGATACACACTCTGAATCCACACACTAACACACACTCTGATCTCACACACTAACACACACTCTGATCTCACACACTAACACACGCTCTGATCTCACACACTAACACACACTCCGATCTCACACACTAACACACACACTAACACACACTCTGATCTCACACACTCTGACACACCAGTATTTGGGCAACTGTTGGTACCAGGCCTGCCAGGGATCCCTCAGGGGCCTGCAATACTTCAGCGCTGAACCGCACAGCTCGCCGGAGAATACGGCGCAAAACCAATCTGCAGCATAATAAATAAACACAGACAGGGCATAAAGTAACAGACAGGGCATAAAGTAACAGACAGGGCATGAAGTAACAGACAGGGCATAAAGTAACAGACAGGGCAAGCCAAAAAACACCATCTCAACCATGAACGGGGAAGTGAAAGCTTGGTCCCAAGTGATTCTGCTAAATGGACAATGAGCCCAAGCATCCTTTCAAAGTTATGGGAAAATGGCTCACAGACAACAATGTCAAATATTAAGAGTTACATTTCAAAAACTGAGTATAAATGTTTTTGGCTATGGTGTTTGTAAACCTCAGAAGGTTTTTTCCCCTTTACTAAATTCTGTGAAATTGCTGATTTCCTTTGGAACGTCTCTGAAACACACTTAGTATGAACAAGAAAATCAGTTGGACTCACTCCGCCCCAGACATGCCTGGATAAACCCCGTCAGCAATGCACACAGACAGGGTACGCACATGGTCAGCAACAGCACGATATGCCATGTCCACTCTGCCAACATCTGCATCACCAGTCCTCCCACTATACTCTGGGCATTTGGCGCACTAAATAAATAACAAAGGAATACAAAAGAATTAGGAAAATCATAATATAAATAAAACTGCAAGCAGTGTTTTCTTGTTTAAGCAGTAGGGGCGTGACGAGATCTAGTAATATGGAATGTGACAATATTTCTCGTCCAGCTATATAAGTCTGTCTAGCAATATCAGCATGACGAAGTGTGAGGGTGAAATTTTATAAAAGTAGTCTAGTAATAATATAACTTGACCTCGCACAAATCGCAACAAAATATATTTTACTTGTATTACTCCCCTAAAGGCATTGTCATGAACATAAAAAAGTGTTAATGAAAAATCAACAGAAAAATTTATGAAATCTTAAAAAAAAAGTTATTTCGCTAAAAGATTTAGCATGAATCAATTAGGATTGACATTGTGAAAATTAGCATTGCGGCTAGCGTTGTGTATGGCGAAAAGCGCATCACTAATAACTGTGTTTTGAAATGATTACAGTAGCTGACTAGACCTATAGTTTCATGCCATTCATTGTTTATGAAAATAAAGAGAGATAATTATTCGGTTTCATTCAGCAAAGTTTTAGATCGCTATAGTTTTTTGCATAAATTAAATAGAATTTAACAAACATGTAATATATAAAATTTAAAGATTATAATTAATAAAAATTCTACTACCACAGTGTTGATGTCCAAGCAGAAACTGCTACAACTGCCATAACAAAAAAGTTTGTACTACTTTGATTATGGTTGCACGTATTGTATGCACCTTCGCTGATACTGATTCGTTATAGATATTTAGAGAGAAACATGGAACTAGATTCTGAAGAGGTGAAAAGACAAAATAATATACCGGTGGGTTATGTGCAATGCAAAAGTTGCCACAGTTTTCTAAAATACGACAGCAAAAAGACTTAACTCAACAATTCAACAATCAACACCCAAGAGCTTATCAATGTTGGGGCAACACCCTCTCATTTAAAACATGCATGGCTCAAAAGACCTCTTCTGGCACTTCTAGTAGGTGTTAATGCCTCAGCACTTCTAGTGCTAAAACATTTACTTGCGACTCTACTCTATTGTACTTCATTATGTGCGCAGAAAGCCAAACATACCTGTTGTATGGCAGACAGCAGAGGGGTAAAGAGATCAGTGTTGTAGTTAGAGCGTTGTCCTTGGAGAACACTCACGAGGCGCTCTAGACCCATCCCAGTGTCAACACTAAACTGAGGGAGGAACCGCAAGCTGTGATCGGCCTCTCTGGAATGTCCACAGGCACATAGTGAGACACAGGCCTCTGACAGACACACATCTACCCTGCCAATGTTCTGGGATCAATGGAAACGTTAATCGTAAGGAGGACTCAAGATTACATAAACACTGAACACAAGTACATGGAAGAATATTAAAGATGTCACTGAGATAGAAGACGTGCCGTAATAAAATGAACACATGTTGGCAATCCCAAAGGCATTAGTATGGATGAACCTGCCTGGTAGCCATCTGTTGGTGTTAGGGAGAGCAGGATTACTTACAATGTGCTTAATAAAGGCCTAACTGCTTGTGATGTACTGTATACATAATGGCTTTTATTCTGAAGTACTGGAAGTGCATTGTGGATGCTAGGGGGGCAGCCTTTTCAAATTGTTAGAAGCTCTCTGAATAAACAAACCGAACAAGACCTGGCCAGGTAATAGAGACTTGGAACAGTTGTAAAGACCTTTCGCCAGTAAACAGGTTTTTTCATAGATGGCTCTGCCCAGTGTTCTCCCACAGGGGAGCCCTTGGTAGAATATGCCGTCACTATAGCATTACAGGTTGTTATGAATATAAAATGCATGTATTTTATTATTATTTTCCTCTGTAAGCACATTGTATTGCTTCTATGTATGTATGTATGTATGAATTGTGCTATATAAATAAACGTGCTTGCTGATGTGTATAGTATCTTGTATTTAATATAGTATTTAATAACAAGTTTATAGAAATTCAAAACAAAAAATCTATAAATATTCTTAACAGTTGGAGACTGCACATTATAACAGCTGAACAGAACATCATTAAAAACTGAAAATGCTTCTCCCAGATAATAGCTACCGCACCGGTTGTACTGCATGAAGACAAGGTTCCAAATCTCCACCACATCAGGACTGTCTGCATTCACCAGCAAGGCTGCATTACGGCCCCCAATGTGGTCGTAGTGAATCTCTGTGCAGGGGCCGCAAGGTCCTGTCTCCCCCATCTCCCAAAAGTTGTCTCTCATTCCAAAGGGCAGAAGGTGATCAGCAGGTACTCTAAGCAAGAACATTCATAAGAAATGATTAATAGACATTAATTTAAAGTGTGATATTATTGTTGGGAAGGAAACAATGTCCTTCTTACCCAATGCTCAACCAGATGTGGCGAGTCTCTTCGTCTGCTGGCAAACCAGAAATGGCATCACCCGCAAAATACGAGACGTAGAGACGTTCTGAAGGAATCCCATACACCTCAGTTAGTAGACGCCAGGCCATGCCACAAGCTTCCTCCTGCACAAGGACATAAATTATTTGCTTATGGTTCTAAACGCTGTAGAACAATTAGGCAGAACATAGTCTACTAAATAATTTCAACATTTATTTTTTCAATGGATGTGATGGGCTGCTCTGCACAGTTCCATTCTAAAATGTTAGTTAGTAAGTTGACTGTCTCATTGAGAATTGGTGAAATACCAACAACTTTGAATATACAGAGACTTGGGCCGGCCCGGATATAATTTTACAGGCCTCGAATACTCCTTAGTAATTCTGAACAAGTATTCGAAAAACAAGTTCTCAAAAGCACCATTAAAAACCCTCAACAATTGATGTTTCAAGATTGAATATAAAAGACGACAACGCCGTTTTAAAGAATGTCTAGGCTAACTAGATTACGCGAATCAATCTCAGCCCCAGAGGCTTGCAAAACGACTCAACGTGAACAAAGACGCCGTCAGGGAACGAGATTGAGCGCAGATTAACTGAAATTTGTGAAGCAATGTTTAAAAAGATAAAATAACAACACTTGATAATAATAATTTTAATTGTTCACAAATAAGGCAAGTTTTAACAGAATTGTAGCCCAATATTAACAAATAGTTATGGGTTAAAAAAACATGACAGGCAAAACAAAAAACAAGCCAAGACAAAGTGCCAGACAAACCATGCCAAATGTAGGTGTTTCAGAAATAATCTGACTTTCACTGAAGACACAAGTGCTGATGGTAGTCTACTAGGTAAGTGGGCTATGTCCAAGTTAAAAATGCAACTTGCAAGATATTAAAAATATATATATTATCAGCGTCTTCTCCAAAGAAAGAAATGGCTGTTAACTAATCCATCGCTATGAATTCTGTTTCTCTCTTTCTTTTCTTTGTGATAGGGCTCACAAACTGCAGTGTCTTCTGGGTTTTTTTTTTGAGGTCGATGGTTGCGAAGTCTGGGGATGTACTCATAATATAACATGAATTATTAAGCTGAACAATGATGCTTATAGGTGTAAAATAATGTGTAGAGCGTAAAAGCAAAGTTACTGAGCGATGCTTAGATAAGAATCAATATACTTACATGTTTTATATGATTCAACAAACTTGTTCTACCTCCTAGAATTTTTTATTACCTGTTTCCACACAAGATATTCCTTTGGTAACATATTTGGCCGCTCTAGCTTCTCTAGACATGTGTAACGTAAATGTCCACTAGGTGAAGCGAATCAGCGAATCAGGTGATGTGGATGTGCGGTGCACATTATGATACAGTCTGACGATTATTGCAAGGTTACATGTATTGTTCAAACTACGCACACAAGGAATTTGTTCTGACTCCCAGCTGCAGCCTTTAGAACACACAGTTTAAAGTGTATACGAACAGTGCAAACAAAGCAAAACACACAACACGAACAGTCTGACAAGATAGCCTAGTTGGCATATGTAATTGGTAAATATAGAATGTGTTATATTTATCTGAATAGTGCAAAGGAGCAGTGTCTAGATGTGTGAGCAGAATATTAAATTACTATTGCATCATTGTACTCTTTCTGTATGTCAGACATGTTACGTAAATCACTAACCTTGAAGTAATCACCAAATGACCAGTTTCCTAACATTTCGAAGAAAGTGTGGTGGTAGACATCTCGACCAACATCTTCCAGGTCGTTGTGTTTACCTCCAGCCCGGACACACTTTTGACTATTCACCACTCGCCGGTATGAGGCCATTTCACTCCGTGGATCTGCGGTTCCCAGGAAAATGGGCTTAAACTAAGAGAAGAGGAGGCGTCATTCACACAATACAAGACACTGTAATGGACATACATTTCAAGAAAGTTACTCTCAAGACCAAACAAGGACATTTAAAT
The DNA here is from genome assembly GCA_029465975.1 of Dallia pectoralis. Lineage (NCBI taxonomy): Eukaryota > Metazoa > Chordata > Actinopteri > Esociformes > Umbridae > Dallia > Dallia pectoralis. The sequence continues at coordinate 15,635,482 of CM055741.1, read as the reverse complement.
TACTTCTAAATTACTTAGTATAGCTTAGTTCTTGATTTAATTGTACATGCCGAATAGAAAAAGGTGTTGGATCTGCATGGAACTGTGAATAAACTAAGAGACAGCCTCCTAATATTGAAGCACAAGAGATTTTAAAACAAAAAAAACATTGTAAATTTAACCTTCAAGAATGTAGAAAGTGTCAGAGGAAAATACCTTAAAATAAACACGTTATTATCTTTTATATTATCAGCAACTGCCTACATAATTAATTGTAAGTGAAAAGTTTTCCATACATGTTATTGACATGTGGTCCAGATATAATAAGACCACCCTCTCTGACATAAGTCCAAATAGAGTTTAGTACAATTTACAGTTATATAGAGGATAAACAAGGGACAGTCAGTTATTATACTGACAGACAACATCTCTGTAATATGGATATAGCAAAAGAGATGTTGGTACAAATATGATAACATCTAAAAAAGGAAGCACCACTTCGATAAGGCCAGCTGCATTTTCCATTACTGTGTGAAAGGGACGGATTTGTTTGGAAAATCCCTCGACCGTTCTGTTGTGCTGCGTTATGCATGATAAATATACCTGGTTCATGCCTGCGTTATGCATGATAAATATACCTGGTTCATGTTATGCATGATAAATATATAAATATACCTGGTTCATGCCTGCGTTATGCATGATAAATATACCTGGTTCATGTTATGCATGATAAATATACCTGGTTCATGCATGATAAATATACAAATATACCTGGTTCATGTATAATAAATATACAAATATACCTGGTTCATGCATTATAAATATATAAATATACCTGGTTCATGCATGATAAATATATAAATATACCTGGTTCATGCATGATAAATATATAAATATACCTGGTTCATGCATGATAAATATATAAATATACCTGGTTCATGCATGATAAATATATAAATATACCTGGTTCATGCATGATAAATATATAAATATACCTGGTTCATGCATGATAAATATATAAATATACCTGGTTCATGCATCATAAATATATAAATATACCTGGTTCATGCATGATAAATATATAAATATACCTGGTTCATGCATCATAAATATATAAATATACCTGGTTCATGCATGATAAATATATAAATATACCTGGTTCATGCATCATAAATATATAAATATACCTGGTTCATGCATCATAAATATATAAATATACCTGGTTCATGCATGATAAATATATAAATATACCTGGTTCATGCATCATAAATATACCTGGCTCATGCATCATAAATATATAAATATACCTGGTTCATGCATCATAAATATATAAATATACCTGGTTCATGCATGATAAATATATAAATATACCTGGTTCATGCATGATAAATATATAAATATACCTGGTTCATGCATGATAAATATATAAATATACCTGGTTCATGAATGATAAATATATAAATATACCTGGTTCATGCCTGCGTTATGCCTAATAAATATACCTGGTTCATGCATAATAAATATACCTGGTTCATGCATGATAAATATATAAATACACCTGGTTTATGCATTATAAATATACCTGGTTCATGCATGATAAATATATAAATACACCTGGTTTATGCATTATAAATATACCTGGTTCATGCATGATAAATATAGCTGGTTCATGCATAATAAATATACCTGGTTCATGCCTGTGTTATGCATGATAAATATACCTGGTTCATGCATACTAAATATACCTGGTTCATGCCTGCGTTATGCATGATAAATATACCTGGTTCATGCATAATAAATATATAAATATACCTGGTTCATGCCTGCGTTATGCATGATAAATATACCTGGTTCATGCATAATAAATATATAAATATACCTGGTTTATGCATTATAAATATACCTGGTTCATGCATGATAAATATAGCTGGTTCATGCATAATAAATATACCTAGTTCATGCCTGTGTTATGCATGATAAATATACCTGGTTCATGCATAATAAATATACCTGGTTCATGCCTGCGTTATGCATGATAAATATACCTGGTTCATGCATAATAAATAAACCTGGTTCATGCCTGCGTTATGCATGATAAATATACCTGGTTCATGCATAATAAATATATAAATATAATATACCTGGTTCATGCCTGCGTTGACAAACAGCAGACTCGTGTCACCTCGCGGACGAACAGTAGAGGATTTCACTATTTTGTGTTGGTAAAGTTCATGGAAAAACTCAGTGAACGTCTGGCGCACTTCTTTAGACGAAACGCCTCTCTGAACCCGATATGATCTTGATAAACAGTCTCTGAGGGCTATAACTGATCGATAATTCCTGTTCATTACTCCATTACACCGATGTGTCAAAAGTCTCACGGGCGCCGCCATGTTTGCGGCTCATCTAGGGTCAATGGGGTTTTTCTTCTACGCTTTTCTAACGACGGTTGGCGGGCATCTATAATGAGGCATTACCGCCCCCTACTGTACTGGAGACACCCAGAGAGTGAAGTAATGTTACTATTTACTGCTAAATACTTAACGCACTAGTAACCTAACTACTAAATGCCTAATGGATCCATTCACATAACGCAAATAAAACATTAAACATTTCATGTCATGATGAATTAATAAATATGACCATGGCAGTAACAACGAACGTGTTGAGTAACATCAATGCAAACCTTGCAACTTACAGGACTTGAAGGATCTGATGCCATAGAAGGCTATAATGTTTTTAAATGTTAATGGTAAATAGTGCCTTTATGTAAAGCAAGCACTAAATGTTTTTATACCTCATCTGTTTTATCTGATAATAATCACTTATCAGTATTTACTGCACATTTTTAAGTCACATGGATAAACTGCCGGCACTTTGAAACATACACTTTAAAATAAATACATAAAATATAGTTGGAACAAACTTAAATTTAAATATACAAGCAACCAATTAAGTTTTATTTCTCGCTTAATGTCTGTTATTTATCTCTAATCTCAGTTTTACGGTACCTAGATCAAAGTAACATTTGTTGGTAACACTTTTACTAGGCTCTCTATTAAATAATAAAACAGCCCAATTATATATTTTTATATTTATTTGGTCTTTAGAGGAACCTGTTAAAACAGTATAGACAATGGTGTTGGGAGGAGATGATCAGATAAAAGTGGGACTAGGACAGGGAGTAAGGTCAGATGAGCACTTGCTGTTCTTCTCTAGGTGGTGATCAGATAAAAGTGGGACTAGGATGGTCTTCTCTAGGTGGTGTTAGGAGGAGGTGATCAGATAAAAGTGGGACTAGGACAGGGAGTAAGGTCAGATGAACTTGTTGTTCTTCTCTAGGTGGTGATTTGACCAGCCTTCTTAAGGCTGAAGCCTCCCCCTGTGAAGCGTGGGCCATCACTGTGTTTGGGCATGATCACCGTCTGTCCCAATTGGGCTAGGCTCCTCTCCTCCCTGCAGACACACAAGCATTACAGGGTATTATGTGAAAATCAGACAGAAACCCAAACCAAGTTTTTACCCTGAGAACATTAGGCTTCTTAATGAGCAACACTGATTTACTTATTACCATGTATCCATCACTGGCAATTGATCACTTTAATTACCGTATTTAAGGTTTGAATACTGTCCGAATTCACTTCATTATTTATATCGTGTAACTAGTATATTCTGTATATTATTTTATTATTCTGTTTCTTTTTTATTGTTCCTATAACTACGTTGTTGTTGCTTGCCATGTCATAAGAATTTCATTGTCCATTTTGATGCAAGTCATAGAGTACACATGACAATAAAACACTGTGCTCGCTGACTCACTGGCTCGCTGACTCGCTCGCTCGCTCACTGACTGACTCGCTCACTGACTGACTCGCTCACTGACTGACTCGCTCACTGACTGACTCGCTCACTGACTCGCTCACTGACTCGCTCACTGACTCGCTCACTGACTCACTGACTCACTGACTCACTCACTCACTGACTCACTGACTCACTCAGACTCACTCAGACTCACTCAGACTCACTCAGACTCGCTCAGACTCACTGAATCACTGCATTTTCACAACTATTGTACTCATCTATCAGTTTGGAACAGAAAACCTAGAGTGAGCTCCGTTCAGAAGTTTCAACCCAGGGTAATCTTTACCTGCTCTGCTGTTCTTTGCGTTTCTGATAAAGGTACTTTTTCTTGATGTTCTGCAGCTCGTGTGCCTGTCTCTCAATATCATACTTGTACTCCTGTGTCTGGGTCTGGTACATCTTCAGCTCTGCTGATAAAGCCTGGATGAGGGTATTGAATGGATACAATTCATGTCAAATACACTGGATAGAAAAGGAAGCAACTATCAAAAACATTATGCTTAACAGAAACATTACATAGCCAGGGAAAAAGGTGATCTAGACGCGTGGTCAGAGCTGCTATAAAATAAGTGAGTAGGCAACTAAATAGAAACAAGTAATAAAGGTGGTGTGTTGCATCACAGCTTCCAAAAGCTTCCTGTATCAAATTCCTGAGCCCACAACGAACTGAACCCAAATGTACAATGTACATTTCTGGTAAAATATGGCACTTTTTTAATACAAAAAAATAAGAATATATGAAAAATTTAAATAAATATAAAAGGCTTAAAAAAACAACCATGAGCTGTTTAGTCTTCTGCCTGAGTGTCTGTTGGTAGTTCTGGAGCTGCTCGGCTGCCTCGGGTCCAGGCTGTCGGGCCAGAACACGCTTTAACTCCACATACAGCTTCTCCTTCTCCTGAGCATTTAAGGGGGAAGAGAAAACATGGGGCACTTACTGACCAGCTGGACCCGTTCATTATCTGGATGTGCAAGCGCTAACATTAGGGCTGGGTATTGGCACGATCTCCTGATTCAATTTGATTCAGATTTGATTTTGGACAGATTACTAAAGATTCATGTTAAACATTGACTACTGGGCCAAAAACATTTAAATAATTGCTTTTTTTCAACCAATAGAAATAACCAAAATAAAGATCTTTTTTAAATATATTTTCACGAAATATAAAATATCTCATTTATTATTATTTACGTCTCATCTCATCTCATCTTCAACCGCTTATCCGGGGTCGGGTCGCGGGGGTAGCAGCTCTAGCAGGGGACCCCAAACTTCCCTTTCCCGGGCAACATTAGCCAGCTCTGACTGGGGAATCCCGAGGCGTTCCCAGGCCAGTGTGGAGATATAATCTCTCCACCTAGTCCTGGGTCTTCCCCGAGGTCTCCTCCCAGCTGGACGTGCCTGGAACACCTCTCTAGGGAGGCGCCCAGGTGGCATTCCTACAAGATGCCCGAACCACCTCAACTGGCTCCTTTCTATGCAAAGGAGCAGCGGCTCTACTCCGAGTTCCTCTCGGATGACTGAGCTTCTCACCCTATCCCTAAGGGAGAGGCCAGCCACCTTTCTGAGAAAACCCATTTCGGCCGCTTGTACCCGCGATCTCGTTTTATTATTTACGTACCATGAAATATTTGCCTCTTTTAAAGGCCCCGTCTCATGAACTAGAACCAAACAAGTCATGTGGTGTAGACTAGAACCAAACAAGTCATGTGGTGTAGACTAGAACCAAACAAGTCATGTGGAGTAGACTAGAACCAAACAAGTCATGTGGTGTAGACTAGAACCAAACAAGTCATGTGGTGTAAACTAGAACCAAACAAGTAATGTGGTGTAGACTAGAACCAAACAAGTAATGTGGTGTAGACTAGAACCAAACAAGTAATGTGGTGTAGACTAGAACCAAACAAGTCATGTGGTGTAGACTAGAACCAAACAAGTCATGTGGTGTAGACTAGAACCAAACAAGTCATGTGGTGTAGACTAGAACCAAACAAGTCATGTGGTGTAAACTAGAACCGAACAAGTCATGTGGTGTAGACTAGAACCAAACAAGTCATGTGGTGTAGACTAGAACCAAACAAGTCATGTGGTGTAGACTAGAACCAAACAAGTCATGTGGTGTAAACTAGAACCAAACAAGTCATGTGGTGTAAACAAGAACCAAACAAGTCATGTGGTGTGGACTAGAACCAAACAAGTCATGTGGTGTTGACTAGAACCAAACAAGTCATGTGGTGTAAACTAGAACCAAACGAGTCATGTGGTGTAGACTAGAACCAAACAAGTCATGTGGTGTATACTAGAACTAAACAAGTCATGTGGTGTAAACTAGAACCAAACAAAGTCATGTGGTGTATACTAGAACCAAACAAGTCATGTGGTGTAGACTAGAACCAAACAAGTCATGTGGTGTAAACTAGAACCAAACAAGTCATGTGGTGTAAACTAGAACCAAACAAGTCATGTGGTGTAAACTAGAACCAAACAAGTAATGTGGTGTAAACTAGAACCAAACAAGTCATGTGGTGTAAACTAGAACCAAACAAGTCATGTGGTGTAGACTAGAACCAAACAAGTCATGTGGTGTAGACTAGAACCAAACAAGTCATGTGGTGTATACTAGAACCAAACAAGTAATGTGGTGTAGACTAGAACCAAACAAGTAATGTGGTGTATACTAGAACTAAACAAGTCATGTGGTGTAAACTAGAACCAAACAAAGTCATGTGGTGTATACTAGAACCAAACAAGTCATGTGGTGTAAACTAGAACCAAACAAGTCATGTGGTGTAAACTAGAACCAAACAAGTCATGTGGTGTAAACTAGAACCAAACAAGTCATGTGGTGTAAACTAGAACCAAACAAGTCATGTGGTGTAAACTAGAACCAAACAAGTCATGTGGTGTAGACTAGAACCAAACAAGTCATGTGGTGTAAACTAGAACCAAACAAGTCATGTGGTGTATACTAGAACCAAACAAGTCATGTTGTGTAAACTAGAACCAAACAAGTCATCGTTACATTTTATTAATAATTCCTATGCATAATGATTGATGAACAAGTTATATGCTTCGCTGGAAGGAAATAAATGAACATTTCAATATTCATAACTGTTATTTTTGTTGTTCTATTACCTGCCATTTGTGTTTACAATAGCGATGTCATTTAGATTTGGTTTGGTCAGCGCTATGAGATCATAAATATATTTCTTCTCACTAGATTTGAGCCATTCTTTTCTGATGTTTTAAAACACAGAAATGAAAAATGCATTGGTTATAGGCCATCAGAAACCGGTAAGTATTGGTTTATTTATATTTATATTTATAATGTAATTAATTATTGTGCATTACTATCATATCAATATATATTTTTTTAAAACAATAGTTTACTTTTTGTTTTTGACACATCCAAAAGTTTAAAAAAAATTGAGATGCAGCCAACAACTGACTTGGCAAATATTGATTACATGGCTATAAATCCATAATAATATGTCCAAATTCCATATTTAAGACAATTTAATAATTTGAAATAACACAGAGTTAAGTACTCAGCCATGTGGAACATCTATGTGTTTAACAAGAGACAAAACAAGTGACAAGTCATTGGCATCAATGTTTAGCCAAAATAATAAAAGGGGAGATAATTATTAATTATTAACAGGATGAAACAGATTCATAATGCATATTTACCTGTAATAAAAGCTCTTTCTCTACAACTTCCTTACTCTTGGTTATCAGATCCCTCTGTAAAGAGTGTATCTTCTGTATCAACTTGTAGGTGCTGGGGTCACTAGCCTGAGTAATATCAGAAAATATGGGGTTCATTCAGATTTCCCTGAGCTGAACTTCAGCTCAAAAGCTTTAGAAAAACATTTATTAAAACATGAAATAGCTAGATCTGGACCAAAGCATTATAACATACATCTCCTCACACGAGTTCAGTTAAAAGTACAGTCAAAGTAAACGTAAGGAAACCAATCTAAGGAAAACAAAATGTTTTTTGAGGATTGGAACGTATAAACACACACAGTCACACACACAGTAACACACAGTCACACACACAGTCACACACACAATCACACACACCAAATGTACAGACAGTAACACAGTCACACACACACCAAATGCACACACAGTAACACACACACACACAGTCACACACACCAAACGCACACACAGTAACACACACAGTCAAACACAGTCACACACACACCAAACGCACACACACAGTCACACACACAGTCACACGCACACACACACACAGTCACACACACACACCAAACACACACACAGTCACACACACACCTCTAGTCTTCTCCATCGATGTACATTCATGGGCTTCTCAAGCTCCTCCTCCAAGGCTCTGCATCTCATCCTCTCTTTGAGAAGCTCCCGCTGCATGTGGTAAACCTCACGTCTGTTACCAAACACACAGTCACACATATGTGGTAAACCACAGGTCTGTTACCAAACACACAGTCACACACATGTGGTAAACCTCACGTCTATTACCAAACACACAGACACACATATGTGGTAAACCTCACGTCTGTTACCAAACACACAGTCACACATGTGGTAAACCTCACGTCTGTTACCAAACACACAGTCACACATATGTGGTAAACCTCATGTCTGTTACCAAACACACAGACACACATATGAGGTAAACCTCACGTCTGTCACCAAACACACAGTCACACACATGTGGTAAACCTCACGTCTGTTACCAAACACACAGTCACACACAAGTACCAAACACACAGTCACACATATGTGGTAAACCTAATGTCTGTTACCAAACACACAGTCACACACATGTGGTAAACCTCATGTCTGTTACCAAACACACAGTCACACACATGTACCAAACACACAGTCACACACATGTGGTAAACCTCATGTCTGTCACCAAACACACAGTCACACATATGTGGTAAACCTTACATCTGTTACCAAACACACAGTCACACACATGTGGTAAACCTCATGTCTGTCACCAAACACACAGTCACACACATGTACCAAACACACAGTCACACACATGTGGTAAACCTCATGTCTGTCACCAAACACACAGTCACACACATGTACCAAACACACAGTCACACACATGTGGTAAACCTCTGGTCTGTCACCAAACACACAGTCACACACATGTGGTAAACCTCATGTCTGTCACCAAACACACAGTCACACACATGTACCAAACACACAGTCACACACATGTGGTAAACATCATGTCTGTCACCAAACACAGAGTCACACACATGTACCAAACACACAGTCACACACATGTGGTAAACCTCATGTCTGTCACCAAACACACAGTCACACACATGTACCAAACACACAGTCACACACATGTGGTAAACCTCTGGTCTGTCACCAAACACACAGTCACACACATGTACCAAACACACAGTCACACACATGTGGTAAACCTCATGTCTGTCACCAAACACACAGTCACACATATGTGGTAAACCTTACATCTGTTACCAAACACACAGTCACACACATGTGGTAAACCTCATGTCTGTCACCAAACACACAGTCACACACATGTACCAAACACACAGTCACACACATGTGGTAAACCTCATGTCTGTCACCAAACACACAGTCACACACATGTACCAAACACACAGTCACACACATGTGGTAAACCTCTGGTCTGTCACCAAACACACAGTCACACACATGTGGTAAACCTCATGTCTGTCACCAAACACACAGTCACACACATGTACCAAACACACAGTCACACACATGTGGTAAACATCATGTCTGTCACCAAACACAGAGTCACACACATGTACCAAACACACAGTCACACACATGTGGTAAACCTCATGTCTGTCACCAAACACACAGTCACACACATGTACCAAACACACAGTCACACACATGTGGTAAACCTCTGGTCTGTCACCAAACACACAGTCACACACATGTACCAAACACACAGTCACACACATGTGGTAAACCTCCGGTCTGTCACCAACCCATAGAAAGACATCACATATCACAGCAAAAACTCCATGCTCATATATTTGTGTTCCATGGTATATCTAATGCTTTGGAAATTATTTTGTACCTCCTATTTCTGACTGATATCTTCAACAGTGAGATCCCTCTGATGCTTTGGAAGCTCTCTGCTGACCATGGCTTTTGCTCTGAGATTTTTAGATTTCTTATTTTTCCCCATCAAAGATTTCTTTTTTTTCAATGAAATTGTTCAAGTTATAAGTCACATTAAAGGCGGAAAAAGTTGTTACTCAATGTATCTTTGGCACATTTTTTCACATTATGAAATCCTGGCGTTTTGGGGTGTGTTGACTTTTATATCCACTGTATGTATTGGCCTCTGTACACCACGTCCAGCTCAATTTGATATAATTGTAATAGCAGAAAAAGCACTATTTTCACAAGTAAGTTTGTAAGAGACCTTTGAACGGTAGTGTGGTTTTCAAGTTGGACTTGGTGATAAGCTAATACCTTAAGTCTTCAACGCAAGGCACCGTCTTGGCCAAGATGCCCTTTTCCCGTCTGAGTTTCTTGATCTCCATCTTGAGGAGTCGGATGTCCTCCACCCTCTGGTTGTACTGGATCTCTCCCTTGTTCAGCATGGACTGCTGGATTTTGATCTTCTCGTAGAGGAGGGCCAGCTCATCGTTCCTCCGCACCAACTGAGTACCCAGGATATCGCGCTCACTTATCACCTGTCACATAATGATTGAAAATGAAAAGCAAAAAACAACATCACCATATTATTTCAATTAAAAGTAAATAAGAAAATGTCAGACACCCCTCCCACCACAGTGGGCAAAACCCCCTCAAAGACTTTATTACTCCAAGATATCCCAGCTAATGGAGAAGCCACAAGTAAATGAATGAAACATCTGAGATTTGTTGAATAAACCACTTTCATTTTCAACTACATTTTATTGCAAATTGTGGTTCTATGGGTTTTAGGAGACTTTATGAGCTTGTCAGCACTATCACTACAATCCCATCGGACAATTCATGATTTTCTAAGTTTAAAGGCACAAACAACAACATAAGCAATCATTTTGAATTACTTCTATATGGGTCGGCTCACCTTCTGACCCATCCCTCTGTCTCTTACCTGATCCAGGTCTATCTTCTGTCGAGGTCACTAAATCAGTGTGACCTTCTGACCCATCCCTCTGTCTCTTACCTGATCCAGGTCTATCTTCTGTCGAGGTCACTAAATCAGTGTGACCTTCTGACCCATCCCTCTGTCTCTTACCTGATCCAGGTCTATCTTCTGTGGAGGTCACTAAATCAGTGTGACCTTCTGACCCATCCCTCTGTCTCTTACCTGATCCAGGTCTATCTTCTGTCGAGGTCACTAAATCAGTGTGACCTTCTGACCCATCCCTCTGTCTCTTACCTGATCCAGGTCTATCTTCTGTCGAGGTCACTAAATCAGTGTGACCTTCTGACCCATCCCTCTGTCTCTTACCTGATCCAGGTCTATCTTCTGTCGAGGTCACTAAATCAGTGTGACCTTCTGACCCATCCCTCTGTCTCTTACCTGATCCAGGTCTATCTTCTGTCGAGGTCACTAAATCAGTGTGACCTTCTGACCCATCCCTCTGTCTCTTACCTGATCCAGGTCTATCTTCTGTCGAGGTCACTAAATCAGTGTGACCTTCTGACCCATCCCTCTGTCTCTTACCTGATCCAGTTCCTTCTTCTGTCGAGGTCGTTCTGCATCGGCATCAGCTATAATCTTGAGCAGTTTTCTCTCCTTAGTTTCCTGACTGTCTATGAATTGCTTTGTTTCCTGAGCCTGCTGTTTCATCTTTTGCAGGTCAGCCTATGGGAGAAATGGAAACCCAGCCTAAGTTTAAACATTAACCAATGGGTTTTAATAATGCCATTTAAAAAATACAATTAAAGATGCATAGAGCAATTCAAAATGAGAATGATTTAGGGTTATGGTTAGTAGAAAGCTATTTAAAAAGTAATTGTTAGTCAGTCAATCTGTAGAGCACCTGGGACTCTTAAAAAAATATGTTACCAAAGCATGTTGAGATTCTTTCATCCAAACCCAGCCATTTAGTTTTTTTATCAGAAACATGGCTAACAGAAGTTTCAGCTTCAGATTGTAACAGAGTTTACAGGGCAGATATTGTTTCAATATTGAAATCTGTTCGAATTCCAAAGTAATCTCCATGTTTGGCCCTACCCCTACAACTAGAACATGAATAATAATAATGGGAGAAGACCGTCTTCCCTCTGCAATGAAGTGCCTCCTTTGCCACCATCAAAGTCGAGATGTTGGTGTGAAGTACAATTTGAAGCAGATAATTAAGTAGCTGACATATCCAAATCTCAAGGACCCCTCAAAAACCACCAATATACTGGCCCTGCATAAGTTCTGTAGCATCTTCAATGCTATTGTGGATAAGCGTGTTCCCTTATAAACCATGAGAGGTTAAGTCTAACTCCTGGTTTCTGCCAGAGCTTGCTGAAGCTATACATAATAGGGATGTTGCCTGGTCCAAAGCTTGGAGACCAAACGCAATCTATTGTGCTGGATGGAGATGGTCTGATAGCGTGGACGTACACAGAGGGGTACCTCAGGGATCCATCCTAGGACCGGTTCTTTTTACTACATACATTAATGCTACTTTCAATCTGTAAAAAGCCTTCCATCTATATGCTGATGATACAGTTCTTTATGCTTGTGCACCAACAATCAACAACAATGCTGCTATGGCCTGTTTACAGTATGATTTCTATAATTTGCAGGTGGCACTTAACATTGTAAAGCTTGTACTTAACACTAGCAAAACCAAATACATGGAACATACATGTTTTTCAAATCCCGTCATATGATCTCACCGGACTTATAGCTTCATTCTTTGGATGTTTCTATAATTGAACGAGTCCCTTCATACAAATACCTTGACAGTGACCTTTCATTTAAGAAACATACCAATGAGCTTCTCAAAAAGTGTAAAGTGTGTTTCTTCTACATTAACAAAAATTGCTTTTCCTTGGTGAACAGGAGACAAATTGTTCAGTCATCTTTCATAACATTAATGCCTGTGCTGGACTATGGTGATACACTATACCAAATAATAGAGCCATGAGTTTATTACTTCAGACAGTTATAATATAATTTAACAGAGTAAATGACCTTCAGAGCCTCCTTCTCTTTCTCCACACGCTGAAACTCCTGATGCTCCTTAACCTGGGCAGACTCTTTGCTATTGATTTCCTCCTTTAGCTGGTCAGTCTGGTGGTTCATCGTCTTCAGTTTTCTCTTCATCGCTGTGATCTCATCCTGAAAGATGGTTGTAGATGAGTAAGTGAATGATCAAGAAAATAACGAATTAGCCAATCAAAAAACCTGATAATCTGTAAATACTACCTGGGCTTCGATAAGGTTCTTGCTGTAGAGGTTCCGATCAGATCGAATAGCCTCGTATAGATTCTGCTGCTGTTTGAGCTTGCTCTCTGCCTCTGCTATCTTTTTCTTGTACTCAAAGATCTGCATCTCTCGCATTTTAATGTCATCCATGTTTTGGAGCACCTAATGAAGAAAAGGAAAGAGGAAACAGTATTATAGATTTAATAGATGTCTATCAAAATGTTGTAAACTTATAATTAGCAAGGCACAAATACACATTGTCACAAATTTATAATGCAACTGTCACAATTCCCTCCAACGCCATTCTAACACCATCTATTGGCAGACCTCGGCATTCGTCGTCACCAGTCGTCTTGCGCCACCATTCATCCCTTCACCTCAATGTCTTGTCTCGTAATTACGCACACTTGGTGTCCATCACCTCAGGTTAGGTTCCCTGTGTTTGGTTGTGTTTTTGTGTGTTCTCCAGTGATAAAACGCAAGGCCGTCTACAGGTAGGCGCGGTACCGCCCCATAGTCACGTGTATCCATAGTTGCAAGCGGAGACTGAGAAGGCGATAGAGACATCTAATAGCAAACTAACGAGAAATGGCTGCATTATAGCATTATGTTTTCCATTTGATGTTTTATGAGTGTGTCATCTAAGTTAGCATAGTCTGTCGCTGCGTGAAAAGGTCGGCGCCTAATATTGAAATGTTGAAGTTGTTTCTTTTCATGGTAACATTTTGTTTTGCATACACAGGTAAAGCAGTAGTCTCAACATCCACCCCTGAATTATGTGAACACTTTGATCTACCTTGTGTGTGAGTTCGGTGGCCTCATTGATGTAGCGATCCCGCTCCTTCTCCAGCTGGTAAATGATTTTGCGTTGCTTCTGGGCCTCTTCACGGTAGTTCATGATCTCCTGGTCCAGGTTTTTCTTAGATTGCTCGTGGAGTTTCACCACATTCAACTGCTTCTCTGTTGCATTGGCTGCCTTAATAATATTCTACAAAGCACACACACAAGACAATAAAGACCAACACATACGCATGCTATGTTAACCCAATAGGTCAAAAGAATTAATAATTCACATAACAAAATAACATATTCTATACACCATGCTGGGGAAAGAACTCAGCATAGACCAGCATTAACAAGCAAGCCAAAATGAGTTAGACGCTTAATAGTATTGCTAATATGCTGGTGGCCAATCCGGTCAGAAAGGACAAGTTAACTCAAGAATTAGTATCAACGTTCATGACATTAGGCAAATGGTAATACAAAAAATTTACTGTGACTCATATTTTAGGCTTAAACATAACAGGGACATAACGGCAGTATGCTTTAATTTGTACGCAATTCATTAAAAAAAATGTAATAATATTGTACATATCGATTTAAAAAAATATTTTCATCCCTGAAGAATATTTAAAATATAAACGATATCTCCAGGTCTCGCCTCCACGATATAATTGCCAAGGACACGGCTAACAGAGGTTCATCTCGGACTCCAGACGACCTACAGGTGTAACACTAACACTATGTGTGATCTGTGTTGTCACAGTGTGGTTAGGGCAGAGAACATCTGAAGACACTATATCGCCGCCTGGTGTGGCAGCTGCACAGCCCTGGACAGTAAGACTCTACAGAGGGTGGTCAAGACGGCACAGCACATCACCAGGACTGAGGTACAGAAGGAAGACCCTGTGAATCTTGGAGAACCCTAGTCACCCCAGTCATAAACTGTCCCCCGGTTTCAGTCTGGCAGGAAATACAGGGAGGTAATATTATGTACATAGTCATTCTGTTGCCTCTGTTGCACATCTAACCTAAATATATTAGATAATAAGGGTATAAAGAATACACAAAAAATACTTAAACTGTTTCAAATACCGGCACAGTCGGGGCAATAATCAAAAGGCTAAAGTAGTCATTACAATAAAAGGATCACAATTTCAGAACTGCTGAACTGGAATGATTGTGTTGAAATCAAAGTATACAGCACTCCCTTATCTTAGATCCTAAAATATCTTTCCAACCCTGGCAGTCATTTGGTCTGGGATTCATGTTAGATTTTGTACATTTTGGTTTTGTTTCATTGTCACAGTTAGCAGTTCTGCAATTTCCTTAAGACAAAAGTGTCTGCTGAATGTTAATGGTCTCTACATGTACTGTATATCTTGTTCAGGATGTCTCTCTCCTGTATGTGATATAAGTGTCTGCTGAATGTTAATGGTCTCTACATGTACTGTATACCTTGTTCAGGATGTCTCTCTATGTGATATAAGTTTCTGCTGAATGTTAATGGTCTCTACATGTACTGTATACCTTGTTCAGGATGTCTCTCTCCTGTATGTGATATAAGTGTCTGCTGAATGTTAATGGTCTGTACATGTACTGAATATCTTTTTCAGGATGTCTCTCTCCTGTATGTGATATAAGTGTCTGCTGAATGTTAATGGTCTCTACATGTACTGTATACCTTGTTCAGGATGTCTCTCTATGTGATATAAGTGTCTGCTGAATGTTAATGGTCTCTACATGTACTGTATACCTTGTTCAGGATGTCTCTCTATGTGATATAAGTGTCTGCTGAATGTTAATGGTCTCTACATGTACTGTATACCTTGTTCAGGATGTCTCTCTCCTGTTTGTGATATAAGTGTCTGCTGAATGTTAATGGTCTCTACATGTACTGTATACCTTGTTCACTATGTCTCTCTCCTATGTGATATAAGTGTCTGCTGAATGTTAATGGTCTCTACATGTACTGTATATCTTGTTCAGGATGTCTCTCTCCTGTATGTGATATAAGTGTCTGCTGAATGTTAATGGTCTCTACATGTACTGTATATCTTGTTCACTATGTCTCTCTCCTATGTGATATAAGTGTCTGCTGAATGTTAATGGTCTCTACATGTACTGTATACCTTGTTCAGGATGTCTCTCTATGTGATAGAAGTGTCTGCTGAATGTTAATGGTCTCTACATGTACTGTATATCTTGTTCAGGATGTCTCTCTCCTATGTGATATAAGTGTATGCTGAATGTTAATGGTCTCTACATGTACTGTATACCTTGTTCAGGATGTCTCTCTCCCGCACGTGTTCCTCAATAGCTTTCTTGTCAATCTCCATCTGCTTTTTGGAAGACTCCATTTCTGTCATACATAAAAATGTTTATTTGAAACAATGAGTTATTCATACATAATAAATCTACCTCGCCTGAGTAAATTCTCAGACTCCCCGTACCTTTACTGAAAGAAGCGACATTTGTAATGCTTTTAATAATTGTGTAATGATGTTATGGTGTAATGGTGTAATTGTGTTATAGTGTAATGGTGTAATGGTGTTATAGTGTAATTGTGTTATAGTGTAATGGTGTAATTGTGTTATAGTGTAATGGTGTAATGGTGTAATTGTGTTATAGTGTAATGGTGTAATGGTGTAATTGTGTTATAGTGTAATGGTGTAATGGTGTTATAGTGTAATGGTGTAATTGTGTTATAGTGTAATGGTGTAATGGTGTAATTGTGTTATAGTGTAATTGTGTTATAGTGTAATGGTGTAATGGTGTAATGGTGTAATGGTGTAATTGTGTAATTGTGTTATAGTGTAATGGTGTAATTGTGTTATAGTGTAATGGTGTTATGGTGTAATTGTGTTATAGTGTAATGATGTAATTGTGTTATGGTGTTATGGTGTAATTATGTTATAGTGTATTGTGTGTGTCCTTGTGTAATGTAAGGTAATGTGTGTAGGTGCGTGTGTCCTTGTGTAATTTTAGGTAATGTGTGTAGGTGCGTGTGTCCTTGTGTAATTTTAGGTAACGTGTGTAGGTGCATGTGTCCTTGTGTAATTTAAGGTAATGTGTGTAGGTGTGTATGTACTTGTGTAATTTTAGGTAATGTGTGTAGGTGACTGTGACCTTGTGTAATTTTAGGTAATGTGTGTAGGTGTGTATGCACTTGTGTAATTTTAGGTAATGTGTGTAGGTGAGTGTGTCCTTGTGTAATTTTAGATAATGTGTGTAGGTGCGTGTGCCCTTGTGTAATTTTAGGTAACGTGTGTAGGTGCGTGTGTCCTTGTGTAATTTTAGGTAATGTGTTTAGGTGCGTGTGTCCTTGTGTAATTTTAGGTAATGTGTGTAGGTGCGTGTGTCCTTGTGTAATTTTAGGTAACGTGTGTAGGTGCGTGTGTCCTTGTGTAATTTTAGGTAATGTGTGTAGGTGCGTGTGTCCTTGTGTCATTTTAGATAATGTGTGTAGGTGAGTGTGACCTTGTGTCATTTTAGGTAATGTGTGTAGGTGTGTATGTACTTGTGGAATTTTAGGTAATGTGTGTAGGTGACTGTGACCTTGTGTAATTTTAGGTAATGTGTGTAGGTGTGTATGCACTTGTGTAATTTTAGGTAATGTGTGTAAGTGAGTGTGTCCTTGTGTAATTTTAGGTAATGTGTGTAGGTGCGTGTGTCCTTGTGTAATTTTAGGTAATGTGTGTAGGTGTGTATGTACTTGTGTAATTTTAGGTAATGTGTGTAGGTGAGTGTGACCTTGTGTAATTTTAGGTAATGTGTGTAGGTGTGTATGCACTTTGTGTAATTTTAGGTAATGTGTGTAGGTGAGTGTGACCTTGTGTAATTTTAGGTAATGTGTGTAGCTGAGTGTGTCCTTCTGTAATTTAGGTAATGTGTGTAGGTGCGTGTGTCCATGTGTAATTTTAGGTAATGTGTGTAGGTGAGTGTGACCTTGCCTCTCTCCAGGCCAGCGATCTGGTTTTTCATCATCTCTCTCTGCTGCTCCACTTCCATCTTCTGATCTTCAGTCTGTCTGAACTTCCGCTGCGTAGCCTCTCTCATCTTTGTTAGTTTGGCAATCTCCTGACGCATCTGATTGACTTCCTCCTCCTTCACCTGAGGATGAGGAAAGCAAAGGTGTAAGGAACAGAGATCTGTCCCTCTCTTTGTTCGTGTTGAAGGTCCCTGTCAATTTTTGAAAATACGTAGTGCTTGCATGTGTGTTTGCATGTACGGATTCGTTGTGTTTGAGTTACTTGAGCTCGTTCTGTTAAAGGTACGGTTTGATCGTTTTGTTATTTTTGTATATCCGAAGCGTTCAGTTCTAGTCCTAGTCGCCTGCTTGGAAATAAAACCTTTGGTGTTCTAAGAATCTCTGCGCCTGTGTCCTCTACCTACGCCTGAGCACAATCGTTACAGAATGACCCAACCCATGGAAAGGACGCAGCAGAGTTTCAAATACTATTCGCCAGAATACCACCAGCCTGCCGAGGTGCCAGCCTGTTTTCGTCCACGACCATCTGCTCTGCCTGTCCGGGTACCGGTCGACTACAGAGCAACTCGATGTCGGGGAGACACACCCAGCTCTGTGCCACAGCCCTTGATCTCTCTCTGCCCGGCTCCGCGACAAGTCGCTACCCGCAGTCAAGCGGTACGACACATTTGTTCACTCCCAGCTTGGATGAACAGCAATTATAGTTCCAGGGATTTGCCCAATTTTTTGGGGGGGGGCTATTACCTCCCGCACCGGGGACGGTTCGGTTCAAGGTTACGGAACCTAAGATGCCAGATGGGATTTAGGGAGCTCCAGTATCACCCCGGGATGGGTTAAAAGAGGAGTCACGTCCGTCATGGCTTCCGGAGCCGGTTAAGTCCGAGGTTCCAGAACTAAAGCTGCCAGACTGGTTCATCCAGGGATTCCTGGTAGCACCTCCGGAGGAGTGTACATCTGTCCTGCCCTAGACCAGCCTCGCTGTCCTGCCCGAGACCAGCCTCTCTGTCCTGTCCGAGACCAGCCTCTCTGTCCTGTCCGAGACCAGCCTCTCTGTCCAGTCCGAGTCCGGCCTCTCTGTCCAGTCCGAGTCCGGCCCCACTGTCCAGTCCGAGTCCGGCCCCACTGTCCAGTCCGAGTCCGGCCCCACTGTCCAGTCCGAGTCAGGCCCCTTGGTTCAGTCCGAGTCAGGCCCCTCGGTTCAGTCCAATATGAGTTATAACAGATATTTTCTATTTACATTCAGTCTGATGTAGATTGATTGTTTCTCTGACTGAATAATTCCAAATAAGCCAACAGGATTTGCGGGAAGCAGTGATCATTAAACAGTCATTTGTGACATTGGGCTCCAGGCAGGTAACAGGTAGGACACAGGCACAGAGTTTCTTAGTAAGCTTGTTCTTTACTTGGAAGCAAGCAAGAAGGAACTATAACTGAGAACTTTAAACAAACAAAACAGAAGATCTTTAAACAGAAACACATCAGAAAATCCAACAGATCACCATTTCCTCAAACAGGGCATACGGGATCTTTAAACCCATGAAATATACACACAAACTGCTCAGTAATACGTAGAAACAAACAAACGTACCTTTAAACAATGCCCTGACAAACTGAAAAGAAGCAACCTTTATACATGGACAAATGACGAAACAGAAAACAGGTGCGGGAAAAAAATCAGGTGCTTCCGATTGTCTTGATTTACACCCTCTATGCTGACAGAGGGAGTGCCAACACTAGCATAGAGAGGGACAGAAGGAGGGATAGACCTCTGGTCCTCACATCATGCTGCTAAGAGTTTGAATCCTGGGCCCAGCAGAGGGTGGTGCAAATTAGCTCATTATGTTGTGCTCTAGAGACTGCTTGTTGTAGAGTGAGTAACTTCTATCTCAGTTGTGCTTGTTTACCCGGTAATGTGCTCCAGGGCATATGTACGGACAAACGACAAATGCCTTATGGTTGAGCAAGCCTTAAGACAAGAAGTCACACTTTTTTAAGTTTGAGGCATGCCTCCTTAGGGGAGACGCAAAAGTAATTGGAAAGCTGTCCTCTATATAATTACCTTTGACATTTGGCAACAAATAAAACTGTAGTGTTATGCAAACGTATCACATTATGTGTGCATCATTTGTGAAGGCCGCAATTGACGTCACTGTTAGAAATCCAAGATGTGAAAATCAACCGTTTCGTATAGTGATCAAATAATGTAAAACACATGTTGAATCAAGAGAATTGATATAAACAGAAGTCAGGTGAACGTTCTTTAATTATCTTGGCGACAAAATGGCTGCCTGCCAATAGAAAACATGCGAATCTAGAACAATGTAATGTCCCACTTGACACATCTACAACCACGTTCTAACACAGAATCATGTATCCACGACGACAACCCAATGCCAGAATGTAAACATAAGAAAACATACACTCATATAGTTAATACCATGTGAATACTAAGTTATTAATACTCAATTTTTTAAAAGCTGATTGTTGTTATGGTCGTCAATGTGGTTGTCAATAGCAGCAGACAATGTCAGTCACAATGTTAATAAAGCTGACTGTTGATATGGTCGTCAATATGGTTGTCAATAGCAGCAGACAATGTCAGTCACAATGTTAATAAAGCTGACTGTTGATATGGTCGTCAATATGGTTGTCAATAGCAGCAGACAATGTCAGTCACAATGTTAATAAAGCTGACTGTTGATATGGTCGTCAATGTGGTTGTCAATAGCAGCAGACAATGTCAGTCACAATGTTAATAAAGCTGACTGTTGATATGGTCGTCAATGTGGTTGTCAATAGCAGCAGACAATGTCAGTCACAATGTTAATAAAGCTGACTGTTGATATGGTCGTCAATATGGTTGTCAATAGCAGCAGACAATGTCAGTCACAATGTTAATAAAGCTGACTGTTGATATGGTCGTCAATGTGGTTGTCAATAGCAGCAGACAATGTCAGTCACAATGTTAATAAAGCTGTTTGTGAGTTCGTGCCTCTAGAATTATGAAAACCATTGCTCTACACTAATATTCAAATATATATTCCTTGAATCTTTACCATGACTACTGAGAAGGTATTTGATGTATGTAGGCTTTACCTTTAGGTCAGAGGCCTTTTGCTGATTGTCGAGGGAGAGTTGCTCCAGACTCAACGTATTCTGTTCATTTTCCAACTGGAGTTTAGCGTTCCTCGCTTGTTGCTGCTCCAGTTCTTTTGTGGCTCGTTCATTGAGGATCTATGGGTGTACAAATCATAGAGAAATAATGTGCACACAAAAAATGCATTATATTTTATTAACTATTATCAATACCCTGTTGTACAAACTGACACAAAAGTCAAATAGGCTATATAACTCGATTGACTACCATTGTAAATCTAGGCAGAAAATATTTTTTTGTTTACAATAATTTGTTAATTGTATTAAAAATCCATTAGAAAATCAATTTAACTTGAGTGTTTTAATAAAGGACAATTTTCTTTGATAAATCTCAAATGGCTTCAAACTATTCGTGTTATTTTTTTGAATTAACAAATACACTTTGATGTCAATATTTTCGAAAATGATTCTAAAGTAATTTGGTTTAATTCAAAATAATTACTTAAGTAAAATGGTACATTAAGGCTGTCGGAGCTCCCTCTGATGTCATTCTACCACCACCTGCAGGCTGGTTCCGGCGTTCGTCCTCACCGGTCTTCTAGCTGCCATCGAGAAAACTCCCCCCATCACGTTATGGTCAGTCTCATCATCACTACACCTGGTGTCCATCTCCTCCCCATCACATTATGTTCAGTCTCATCACTACACCTGGTGTCCATCTCCTCCCCATCACATTATGTTCAGTCTCATCACTACACCTGGTGTCCATCTCCTCCCCATCACATTATGGTCAGTCTCATCATCACTACACCTGGTGTCCATCTCCTCCCCATCACATTATGTTCAGTCTCATCACTACACCTGGTGTCCATCTCCTCCCCATCACATTATGTTCAGTCTCATCACTACACCTGGTGTCCATCTCCTCCCCATCACATTATGTTCAGTCTCATCACTACACCTGGTGTCCATCTCCTCCTCATCACATTATGTTCAGTCTCATCACTACACCTGGTGTCCATCTCCTCCCCATCACATTATGGTCAGTCTCATCATCACTACACCTGGTGTCCATCTCCTCCCCATCACATTATGTTCAGTCTCATCACTACACCTGGTGTCCATCTCCTCCCCATCACATTATGTTCAGTCTCATCACTACACCTGGTGTCCATCTCCTCCCCATCACATTATGTTCAGTCTCATCACTACACCTGGTGTCCATCTCCTCCTCATCACATTATGTTCAGTCTCATCACTACACCTGGTGTCCATCTCCTCCCCATCACATTATGTTCAGTCTCATCACTACACCTGGTGTCCATCTCCTCCCCATCACATTATGTTCAGTCTCATCACTACACCTGGTGTCCATCTCCTCCCCATCACATTATGTTCAGTCTCATCACTACACCTGGTGTCCATCTCCTCCTCATCACATTATGTTCAGTCTCATCACTACACCTGGTGTCCATCTCCTCCCCATCACATTATGTTCAGTCTCATCACTACACCTGGTGTCCATCTCCTCCCCATCACATTATGTTCAGTCTCATCACTACACCTGGTGTCCATCTCCTCCCCATCACATTATGTTCAGTCTCATCACTACACCTGGTGTCCATCTCCTCTCCATCACATTATGTTCAGTCTCATCACTACACCTGGTGTCCATCTCCTCTCCATCACATTATGTTCAGTCTCATCACTACACCTGGTGTCCATCTCCTCCCCATCACATTATGTTCAGTCTCATCACTACACCTGGTGTCCATCTCCTCCTCATCACATTATGTTCAGTCTCATCACTACACCTGGTGTCCATCTCCTCTCCATCACATTATGTTCAGTCTCATCACTACACCTGGTGTCCATCTCCTCCCCATCACATTATGTTCAGTCTCATCACTACACCTGGTGTCCATCTCCTCCCCATCACATTATGTTCAGTCTCATCACTACACCTGGTGTCCATCTCCTCCTCCATCACATTATGTTCAGTCTCATCACTACACCTGGTGTCCATCTCCTCTTCATCACATTATGTTCAGTCTCATCACTACACCTGGTGTCCATCTCCTCCCCATCACATTATGTTCAGTCTCATCACTACACCTGGTGTCCATCTCCTCCCCATCACATTATGTTCAGTCTCATCACTACACCTGGTGTCCATCTCCTCCCCATCACATTATGTTCAGTCTCATCACTACACCTGGTGTCCATCTCCTCCCCATCACATTATGTTCAGTCTCATCACTACACCTGGTGTCCATCTCCTCCCCATCACATTATGTTCAGTCTCATCACTACACCTGGTGTCCATCTCCTCCCCATCACATTATGTTCAGTCTCATCATCACTACACCTGGTGTCCATCTCCTCTCCATCACATTATGTTCAGTCTCATCACTACACCTGGTGTCCATCTCCTCCCCATCACATTATGTTCAGTCTCATCACTACACCTGGTGTCCATCTCCTCCCCATCACATTATGTTCAGTCTCATCACTACACCTGGTGTCCATCTCCTCCCCATCACATTATGTTCAGTCTCATCACTACACCTGGTGTCCATCTCCTCCTCATCACATTATGTTCAGTCTCATCATCACTACACCTGGTGTCCATCTCCTCTCCATCACATTATGTTCATTCTCATCATCACTACACCTGGTGTCCATCTCCTCTCCATCACATTATGTTCAGTCTCATCATCACTACACCTGGTGTCCATCTCCTCTCCATCACATTATGTTCAGTCTCATCACTACACCTGGTGTCCATCTCCTCCCCATCACATTATGTTCAGTCTCATCACTACACCTGGTGTCCATCTCCTCCCCATCACATTATGTTCAGTCTCATCACTACACCTGGTGTCCATCTCCTCCCCATCACATTATGTTCAGTCTCATCACTACACCTGGTGTCCATCTCCTCCCCATCACATTATGTTCAGTCTCATCACTACACCTGGTGTCCATCTCCTCCCCATCACATTATGTTCAGTCTCATCACTACACCTGGTGTCCATCTCCTCCCCATCACATTATGTTCAGTCTCATCACTACACCTGGTGTCCATCTCCTCCCCATCACATTATGTTCAGTCTCATCACTACACCTGGTGTCCATCTCCTCCCCATCACATTATGTTCAGTCTCATCACTACACCTGGTGTCCATCTCCTCCCCATCACATTATGTTCAGTCTCATCATCACTACACCTGGTGTCCATCTCCTCTTCATCACATTATGTTCAGTCTCATCACTACACCTGGTGTCCATCTCCTCCCCATCACATTATGTTCAGTCTCATCACTACACCTGGTGTCCATCTCCTCCCCATCACATTATGTTCAGTCTCATCACTACACCTGGTGTCCATCTCCTCCCCATCACATTATGTTCAGTCTCATCACTACACCTGGTGTCCATCTCCTCCCCATCACATTATGTTCAGTCTCATCACTACACCTGGTGTCCATCTCCTCCTCCATCACATTATGTTCAGTCTCATCACTACACCTGGTGTCCATCTCCTCCTCCATCACATTATGTTCAGTCTCATCACTACACCTGGTGTCCATCTCCTCTCCATCACATTATGTTCAGTCTCATCACTACACCTGGTGTCCATCTCCTCCTCATCACATTATGTTCAGTCTCATCACTACACCTGGTGTCCATCTCCTCCCCATCACATTATGTTCAGTCTCATCACTACACCTGGTGTCCATCTCCTCTTCATCACATTATGTTCAGTCTCATCACTACACCTGGTGTCCATCTCCTCCCCATCACATTATGTTCAGTCTCATCACTACACCTGGTGTCCATCTCCTCTCCATCACATTATGTTCAGTCTCATCACTACACCTGGTGTCCATCTCCTCCCCATCACATTATGTTCAGTCTCATCACTACACCTGGTGTCCATCTCCTCCCCATCACATTATGTTCAGTCTCATCACTACACCTGGTGTCCATCTCCTCTCCATCACATTATGTTCAGTCTCATCACTACACCTGGTGTCCATCTCCTCCCCATCACATTATGTTCAGTCTCATCACTACACCTGGTGTCCATCTCCTCTCCATCACATTATGTTCAGTCTCATCACTACACCTGGTGTCCATCTCCTCCCCATCACATTATGTTCAGTCTCATCACTACACCTGGTGTCCATCTCCTCCCC
This sequence comes from Dallia pectoralis, assembly GCA_029465975.1. NCBI lineage: Eukaryota > Metazoa > Chordata > Actinopteri > Esociformes > Umbridae > Dallia > Dallia pectoralis. The sequence goes on along the minus strand of CM055741.1, from coordinate 15,610,163 downwards.
ATCACATTATGTTCAGTCTCATCACTACACCTGGTGTCCATCTCCTCCCCATCACATTATGTTCAGTCTCATCACTACACCTGATGTCCATCTCCTCCCCATCACGTTATGTTCAGTCTCATCACTACACCTGGTGTCCATCTCCTCACCATCACATTATGTTCAGTCTCATCACTACACCTGGTGTCCATCTCCTCTTCATCACATTATGTTCAGTCTCATCACTACACCTGGTGTCCATCTCCTCCCCATCACATTATGTTCAGTCTCATCACTACACCTGGTGTCCATCTCCTCCCCATCACATTATGTTCAGTCTCATCACTACACCTGGTGTCCATCTCCTCCCCATCACATTATGTTCAGTCTCATCACTACACCTGGTGTCCATCTCCTCCCCATCACATTATGTTCAGTCTCATCACTACACCTGGTGTCCATCTCCTCCCCATCACATTATGTTCAGTCTCATCACTACACCTGGTGTCCATCTCCTCCCCATCACATTATGTTCAGTCTCATCATCACTACACCTGGTGACCATTTCATTAGTAGAGTATTCAGGTTCCCTATGTTTGCTCTTGTCTTTGTGTGGAATTGTTCAACGTTAAGTTGTTTGCTTATTCATATATTCCCTTCCTGTCTAGAAGTCTGCGCTATGTCGTGTGGTTTGTTATTTTGTATTATTTACTGACACCTGTGTGTGTCAAGTTTACAGGTGTTGCCTGAATGAGTGACCACATTAAAAGACTCACTAAAGATACATGTTCCTGTGCCTGGCTCCTCACTTCCTATCTCACAACAGACCGTGACAAAGGCTTCTAGTGTTAACAGTAACAATATAAAATAAACAAAGATACCTTTCCTGAGCTCAGTTAATTTTGTACCCAACCAGGACAGTTTTATTCACAGTGCACCCGGGAAGTATTGACAGCGCTCCACTTTGTCTACATTTGTTACAGCATTATTCCAGGTTATTAAGCGGGGTTTGATACAGGCCTCATACCTTCTGCTCTCGCAGCTGTTGCTCCGTTCTTTGCTGCTCCTCTTTACCGCCCTGGCTCTTCATGGTCAGAACTTTAATGTCTGACTGCTTTGCCTCCAGGTCCATCTGCAGCTGCTTCACCTCTTTCTCCAGCTTCTCCTTCCGTCGTATTTCCCGCGAGGATTCGTTTTGATGTACCTGGATGTCTTGCTGGAGCTTTGGTAAACATATTTAATGTGTCAGTTCAACCTGGATCAATATTTCGGTGAAATTCTGCTTGTCCTGTGTTGTCCTTGAAGGCCCATGGAGTCATTTTTCACAACGTTAATTAACGAAGCCATCAATTAATTGAAACAGTGTATCCTGAGCCACAAAACATGCATTGTCATTGTTAACCTACTCCAAAATATCTTACACTAAGACTACTGATGTTTACCTCAAAGGAACCTATCAATGTCCTAAAAACATGTTTGCCATTTTTGCTATATAAATAGAATATTCAACTAAACTAATCTTTCCTTTGCCGGGTAATATCTCTTTCAAAAATTGGTCTTAAGCTGTGGTCACGGGCGTGTCACAGGGGCACGGACAAATTTCTTTGTGATTTTATAAGCCCCTCCTATCACGGGGTTGTGGAAATTCTATCCTCTGTGTTTTGTTTTAGTTGGCCACCTTTATAAACTTAGTTTGGTTATGATGCACTACAGATTTCAGTTTGGGATTAGTAAGGGTCTTTAAGTTGGGTCTTTTGTATGTTGCTTCTCATTATTTCAGAGTTATGTTCTATGTAGGTTGGTTGTTGACATAGTAAGCGTACATTATTTTCCAAGTTCAGTGTTTTCACCGTTCGTTTTCTTTGTTTTTTTTTGTTTTTAAATATCCACAAACATCCAAAGCAAATCGTGACACCTCCATGTCTTAATATTATTAATATTTTTTGGAATAAAATGTTTGTTATTTTAAAGAAAACTTCCCAAAATTCTAAAACCTCCCATGAAGCTGACATGGTTACTAATAGACAAAGTAGTAATAAATTACGTTATTGTATTGTGAATTTATTAAATAAATATTAAACATACTCTTTATAGCACTTGTCTATTAAGGCTTTATATTAAGGCTTTAATAGTAAGAATGTATACTCTATATGTTCATTATGTTCACATATTGCGTGGGCACTTCATAAAGCATATACAATGGCAAAAAAATATTTCTTAAATAGTTTAACCTTGCTTGGTGCTGTTTCTGTTGGTTCAGTCACTGTCTCACTACTCTCTGGGCCACTCCGAGTTCCAACTCCTGCCTTCTGTACCTCAGCCTGCTCCTGCAGTACCTCTACCATAGTTATATCACTCCCTCAGTTTAAAATAAGTGAAAACATACCTTAATGGTATTATTGTATAATTGTATAATTGTTTCTTCTTTTGTGGCTCCAGTCGCAGTTTCACTTAATACATTTGTACGATGCTAATAATGCTAATTTCAGACTTTCACCCAAATAATAATCTAGGTCAAACTATCCCTTGACTGGCATGGGTTAATGTCAATTTAGAACTAGATGTACCAATACTTGGTGACAGACTTGTAGACCACATGATGCTTACAACCTTATCGGAAACCAAACAGGAATTACAAACATTTATGGCTTAACACAGTACAACCTAACATTAAATGACTTACCTGACAGACACATTTGACCTTTCACTTTTACACAATATACTGTTTATATATATATATAAAATGATGCTCAAGATATAATACTACATTTATAAAAAAGACTATTGACACCTTTTAAAATGTTGCTGGTGTCTGCATTACCTGAGATATGGTTTCCAATGCCTTTTGTTTCTCAACTTCCATCTCTTGTTGACTTGAAGTGGCCCTTGTCAGACTATTTCGCAGTGTCACAACTTCTGTAAGCAGGTCATCTCTTTCCTTGGTAAGCTCCTCTTTGATGTTCAAAAGATCACTTACTCTGAAAAAGAGGAAATAAAGATCTAGGCCTTCAGTATGACATAACAGGACTCTAAAAAGTTTTTATTTAAATAAGCACAAAAGGAACGTGTGGAGCACCAGCAACAATATTAGTGAAACCAGTGAACAATTAAAAAAATGTGAGGATGCACAGAACAAATTTAGAAATATTGAGCTTTGTCATATTAATTTGTTCCATAACAAAGTGAACAATATACAAATCAACTAACTTCTGTTCTTGTCCAATGGACAAGCCAGCTCTTTGTTCAACAAGTTTTGTTTGACTTGAAATATCATGTTCCAAAGATTGAATTGTCTCTTTTGCTTTGAGCTCTTCATCGTGGGCTGTCTCTACCATCTTCCAAGCCTTTTGAATTTCCTAAAAGAAAAATAGTTCAACTGGCTTTTTGTCGATCATAAACAGTAAGTAGTTTGGACACATAGATTGAACGGTTTCTTCTTTATCTTGACTACTTTCTACATTGTAGAAAAATAACGATAAATCAAAACGATGTACAAACACATATGAAATCATGTAGTGAAAACGTGTTTAACAAATCAAAATACATACAAGTTACCTCATGATCAAGGCTAATGTGAAGAATTGACAACATGGAGTATGCATTTCGATCTGTTTAATACTGTATTGGTAACAACTGTATAATCCATTTATGTTATATTATAGTTTTGATTTATCACTATGATTCTAAAATGTAGAAAAACATTTTTTTTAAATACCATGAATGAGTAGGTGTGTCTTAACTTGTATAGTAAACTATGAATAATGTAAGACATTAAAATAATTGACATAGGTTAGGATATGATGTACATGTGGCAAAACACTAGCTTCATATATACATATATGTATACATATATAGGTGCAGCTACTCATGCTTCCTCCATTTAGGTCCCATTTTACCTTTTTCATCGAGGATATAGTTGTTTTATCTTCTTGGGACAACTTCATTGCAGTGGCCACTTTGACTGAGTCAGACACTATCTCTGCATTCAGCTCCCTGCATTTTGCCATAAGCCTCTTCTCGTTCTCGTGAGAGTTCTTCAGGGCATTGTACAGTTTCTCATATTCAACCCGAAATTTACCCAGGCTTTTCTCTTCGAGCAACTCATCGAGAACCTCTTGGAATTGCTTCTCCTGCAATTCAAACCTATCATCGTTTTCTTCCAGCTTCTGACCTTTATCCTGAAAATTAAAGAAAAAACATTATGAGGCACTTGTCAAATATAAGAAAGCAAGCTAATGGCAAAGCACTAAAATAATTAATATTTTCTTTATGTTTTTTTTGGTTTAACAACTAAGTTACTGTAACTGAACATTCATTCGGTACAGCCAGAAAACTAACCACTCCTGTCACAAGTGAGGATTTTTCCTCACTCTGCGTGTTATTTTAGTTGGTCCACTTTTTTCTTTCAGTTTGATGGTAATGATGTGCACCACTTTAGAGTTGTGAATTAGTGAGCTATTTCAGTTGTATGTTGAATTAGTAGGGCTATTTCAGTTGTATGTTGAATTAGTTAGGCTATTTCAGTTGTATGTTGAATTAGTTAGGCTAATTCAGTTGTATGTTGAATTAGTTAGGCTAATTCAGTTGTATGTTGAATTAGTTAGGCTAATTCAGTTGTATGTTGAATTAGTGAGCTATTTCAGTTGTATGTTGAATTAGTTAGGCTATTTCAGTTGTATGTTGAATTAGTTAGGCTAATTCAGTTGTATGTTGAATTAGTAGGGCTAATTCAGTTGTATGTTGAATTAGTAGGGCTAATTCAGTTGTATGTTGAATTAGTAGGGCTAATTCAGTTGTATGTTGAATTAGTAGGGCTAATTCAGTTGTATGTTGTACTATTACGTATGTTCAGTTGTATGTATACGTTTTTTTAGTCACTGATTTAAGTTAGGCTGTTTAGGTGAGTGTTTGTTTGTCTAGATATGTGGCATTGATTCCCTTTTGTTTTCATCAATGTATCTAGTTCTTTATGTTCGTTGTTGTAGTGTATGTTATGTTATAAATAAATACCCAGGAACCTTGTGTCAGGCTGTGCACTAGACTCTACCACAGAGGAACCGGGACAACTCCTTTAAGACACTCTACCACAGAGGAACCCTTACAACTCCTTTAGGACATTCTACCACAGAGGAACCGTGACAACTCCTTTAAGACACTGTACCACAGAGCAACCGGGACAACTCCTTTAATTTTAATTAGATATACGAGTGTTATTTTAATTAGATTACATCACGTAGGCACTAGCTACCCTCACGTTTGCTAATGACGCACCAGGTGCCATTAGCCAAAGACAACGACGTGAAAACTAGCCAAACTTACCTCCATGCTTTATATCCTGTTATTCAAATACGTTATTAAAAAAATGACACAACAACTTGATATTTCTAAATGTCTCAGATACATTTGTTAACTAGCCGGCAAGCGAACATAATAGCTAGCTAATGTCCTAAATTAGCACTACTCCCGTTGCGTCCCGTTACCAGGCAACCGTTACCAGGCAACCGTTGTAAACTGTTATTGGCCACGAGGACGTTTCATATCATGTATAATAATACAGAATTATATATAGTATTCTCATATCATGTATAATAAGACAGAATTATATGTATAATAATACAGCATTATATATAGTATGCTCATATCATGTATAATAAGACAGCATTATAGTATACTCATATCATGTATAATAATACAGCATTATATATAGTATGCTCATATCATGTATAATAAGACAGCATTATAGTATGCTTTATATCTATGGTGACTTTTGCCTGTAGCGATTTTCATGTCATTACATCATAAAATTGTTATTAAAATAAATAGGCAGTGGCATATGTAATCATTGTAGCATGAAAGGAGGTATGTTTGTTAGATTCACCGGAATGTCAATGTAGTATACAGCATGCTATAACCAATGTAATACAAGCTGTACACTCACTACTTTACATTGTGACAGTGTCATTTCTTCAGGGTTGTGTTAGGAAACGTGTAAATTCTCTCTCTTCCAGAGAAAATCCCTCATTGCCAGATTAGAAATAATTGTCAAAGAAAGAATTTAATGAATAAAAACAATCAATGTACACTTACAGAGTATCGATGTCTGGGAAAACAAATCATAGAAACCATTCTCAGAGAATAGGGCCCTCTGGAAACGTTATAAGATCATAGACAAGAATACATCTCGAACCATATGACTGCAGCTCAATAGATTCACTGTGTCACTGTAAATAGAGCACATAAATGCCTGGATGAACCAAAATAGTCTACAACCAAAATAAAACTGATATTATTGCATTTGGCAAATGAAATAGAAGAACCAATATTAGGAAAGAACTGGAGTCTCGAGCCCAAAAAACCAGGGCCAAGTGCGTAATCTAGGCGTAATTGTATTTATTTTTCATGTAACCTTTATTTCAAGGTAGGATGATTGAGAACAAATTCGGATTTGCAACGACAACCTGGCCGAGAAAAATATACCGGGCATTTTGTAAATTTACACAATAAATACACAGAACACAAGAATGTGACACAATACGGCAATATAGGATCAAGTGGAGAGTCGATATACAGACAATACAGGATGAGGTATGTATGTAGGTCAGTTGAGCAGCATTAAAGATTAAAGTGTGTCTAGCAGGGAGGTCATTTGTGTGCACTGATTATATGACCAAGGTTTTGTGGGAAAGAGCATTAGAATATACGTGAGCAAATAGAGGGATTCAGGAATGTCAACAGGTATGACAGCAGAGCAGGTGAGAAAAAAACCACTCTGCAAAAAGGGCACGGCATAAGTGAGTAGAAGTTAAAGACAGTTAACACATAAATAGATCGTTCAGGTGTTCAGACAGGAGTAGTTTAAAGGCACCTGGTGAGATAAGTTTCAAGTTTTTCTTTATCCGTTCCAGTCATTGGCGGCTGAATGTTGTGCAGACTTTCAGGGTGACTAAGGCAATGTACTTGCTTGAGCGTAGACCACGGGTGGGTAGAGCTATGGTAACTAGAGAGCTCAGGTACAGAGTTTGTACCTCTATTAAAACTCTCCTGGAGATTTGAGAGTACAGTATCTAATGAAGGGCCTGATGTATACAGGATGGTATCATCTGTATAGAGATTAATCTGATGTCTCCAACAGCGAGAGCCACATGGCTAATGTAAAGACAAAATAGAGCGGACCCGAGAATCAAGCCCTGCGGCACCCCCATGGAGACAGCCATGGGTTCTGATAGCAGGAACTCTGGTTTAACACGCTGGACCCTGTCAGAGAGATAGTTGGAGAACCAGGCAAGGCAGTCGCGAGAGAAGCCCAGGCTATTGAGTCGGCTGATGAGAACACAATGGTTTACAGAATCAAATGCCTTGGACAGATCGATGTAGACAGCTGCACAGTAGTGCTTTTAGTCAATGGCGGCTATGATGTCATTTAGGACCTTTAGGGTAGCCGTGGTGCAGCCGTGGCCAGCACGAAAACCAGATTGCGTAGCGGAAAAGATAACATGGGATACAAGATGATTTTCAAAAACTTTGGAAAGACAAAGAAGTATATTGGTCTGTAGCAGTTGGGGTCTAGGGTGTCTTCCCCTTTGAACAGGGGAATGGCTGTGGCGGATTTCCAATCTCTCCGGATTTCAGGAGATGAGAGAGAGAGGTTAAATAGACTGATGATGGGGGGCAGCAATAATATTAGCAGATCATTTTAGAAAGGGGTGGGTTCAGATTATCCAGCCCAGCTGATTTATACGGGTCGAGCTATTGCAGTACATTAGCTGTCTGGCATCTATAGCCATACGCCAGAGGACATAGACCTTTTCTATTCTTTGATCAGCCGAATCATGGAGAAGTCCTTTTCCTAAAATCCAGTTTGTATAACCAAAACATCTTTTGCTTTTAGAACATTCTCACAACAGGCATCATAAATAATAGAAAACCTGGTTGAGTCAAGAGAGAGATAAGTAATAAATGTTATTGGAATTCCCAGTTCCCTTAATTGTAACAACACATATGCCAATGTATTGCTTGCATTAGCATTCAATCCGAGTGCTGTAGAAGTGTCTGGTCAACACCGATCAAAGGAATTGCTTAAAAGAGAGCACAGGTACCTTACTTTTGGCCTCAATCTGTTAAGCATTAAAGCTGCAGTCACATTTTTCAGATGAATAAAAAACACGGTTAAACAATCATTGGTCTGGCTGTATATCTGAAAGAAATGAAGACCTAAGAGCATTTCACTGCAGTTAAAGATACAGTAATGCAAACGCATATACTAAGAATTGAGAAAGTAAACCCTGTTAAAGAAATAATCAGGGAGTCAAAACTGCATCACACCACTAAAGCACTTTCAAGAAAAGGCTGTCCCTATAAACAAAAAACTCAAACAAGGATTATTTTGAGAGAAGCCACAAAAAAGCAAAGACAATGTGTTCAACTACTGGCTTGTAGTGAAGAGTGGCACAACACAAGCCAGCACAAAAGTTAAGTTTAAAAGTTAAATACATTATAAATGGTTGAAGAAACAGACTAAACACAAATAGTTGGGTACATCTTTTAGTCACACAATTAGTTTGAACAATACATTGTTACAACTTCCAATACAACTTCCAATGAGTTACTAAAGCAGTACTGTCAAGTACAGCATTACTGTTAATTGATATAATGATTCCTTGTAGTTAATTAACTCAACTCATGTATATGAATTGTACTTTCAGATGTACATCATTGTGATGGGTGTCAAACTATTGAATAGAGCACAGTATATTATTAAATGCTACAATTCCAGGCACTATTGGTTCTCCAAAACAAATAATCAAATATTTAAAAAGAATTAGTATCCTAGTGAATTGCTGAGAGATGATTAGTAATGGCAGTTTTCTAGTTTTTCCTTGCTGTTGGGACTGTAGGTTCTTTACAGCCGCCATCCTCCATCTATGATTTGCTCAGTCCCAGTGACGTAGGCAGACTAGAGAGAGGTGGATAATTAAAAAAAAATGTTTTATTCATTCATCATATTATGGATATATTTGTGTTGATCATAGGCAAAAAAAAAAACACAATTATGTCCTTATTGAATTCATGCAAATACACAATTTATTGTAAAAAAGTCGATTAAACTTTTCCAACATTAATTTGACATTTCCAGATACTGAGTGTCTTCTTTTAATTTAGACCAAGTATAATTCAGTAGCTGGTTCAGGGAGGAGGCCGCACACCTGCAAGGAGGCCGCACACCTGCAAGGAGGCCGCACACCTGCAAGGAGGCCGCACACCTGCAAGGAGGCCGCACACCTGCAAGGAGGCCGCACACCTGCAAGGAGGCCGCATAAAAAAGCGCAGCATTTACACCTGCAAGGAGGCCACACCTCTGTCGCTACTCCGTCCTAGACAACCATTTGATTTTAGATTATGACTGCACTTACCTCCGCCTTTTAGATTATGACTGCACTTACCTCCGCCTTTTAGATTATGACTGCACTTACCTCCGCCTTTTAGATTATGACTGCACTTACCTCCGCCATTTAGATTATGATTGCACTTACCTCCGCCATTTAGATTATGACTGCACTTACCTCCGCCATTTAGATTATGACTGCACTTACCTCCGCCATTTAGATTATGACTGCACTTACCTCCGCCATTTAGATTATGACTGCACTTACCTCCGCCTTTTAGATTATGACTGCACTTACCTCCGCCTTTTAGATTATGACTGCACTTACCTCCGCCATTTAGATTATGACTGCACTTACCTCCGCCATTTAGATTATGACTGCACTTACCTCCGCCATTTAGATTATGACTGCACTTACCTCCGCCATTTAGATTATGACTGCACTTACCTCCGCCATTTAGATTATGACTGCACTTACCTCCGCCTTTTAGATTATGACTGCACTTACCTCCGCCTTTTAGATTATGACTGCACTTACCTCCGCCATTTAGATTATGACTGCACTTACCTCCGCCATTTAGATTATGACTGCACTTACCTCCGCCATTTAGATTATGACTGCACTTACCTCCGCCATTTAGATTATGACTGCACTTACCTCCGCCATTTAGATTATGACTGCACTTACCTCCGCCATTTAGATTATGACTGCACTTACCTCCGCCATTTAGATTATGACTGCACTTACCTCCGCCATTTAGATTATGACTGCACTTACCTCCGCCATTTAGATTATGACTGCACTTACCTCCGCCATTTAGATTATGACTGCACTTACCTCCGCCATTTAGATTATGACTGCACTTACCTCCGCCATTTAGATTATGACTGCACTTACCTCCGCCATTTAGATTATGACTGCACTTACCTCCGCCATTTAGATTATGACTGCACTTACCTCCGCCATTTAGATTATGACTGCACTTACCTCCGCCATTTAGATTATGACTGCACTTACCTCGCCATTTAGATTATGACTGCACTTACCTCGCCATTTAGATTATGACTGCACTTACCTCCGCCATTTAGATTATGACTGCACTTACCTCCGCCATTTAGATTATGACTGCATTTACCTCTACCATTTACATTATGACTGCACCTACCTCGTCAGAAGCCAAGTAGACACAGAGGTAGGCCACCTCTTCTGCAGTACATAGTCGGCCAGTCTTCTGTCTCGCCATGAAGTCTTTTAGAGCCTTTCGACAAAAGGCAAGACAAAAAGCAAAATATGGGTTATTTAAAGTATTGAAAGCAGGCACCTTAACACAGATTAACATTTGACAGTTTAATAAATTAGCAGATCTAGATCAAGCTGTTGGCCATCTCTTTCCTATATTACAATATTATGTAGTCATGACATCCAAATATAGATTTTTATGTATTGAACATTTGACTGAAACATGTCAGACAATTTTGTTTTGCAAGATCAAATCGTTGTTCTTTTAAAGATTTCCAAGGATGTTTTATTACGTTGTGGGAGCTGTCAGGTGGGAAACATACAAAGGGTATGTCCCCTAAAAACAATAAAAGTTACGTGAACGATGATACGATGTTCACAAATGACATAGCCCAAAACACAGACTGTCCAATTGTGGTGCTGATTATACACAAAAAAAAATAAAGGGAACACTTAAACAACACAATGCAACTCCAAGCAGGCAGGCGTAGAAGCAGGCAGGCGTAGAAGCAGGCAGGCGTAGAAGCAGGCAGGCGTAGAAGCAGGCAGGCGTAGAAGCACAGAGGTGTAGAAGCACAGAGGTGTAGAAGCACAGAGGTATAGAAGCATGCAAGCACAGCAAATCGTCATAGTCGAATAAAGACAATTAATGGGAGAACTATACTAGGGTGGATAGTTTAAACGACCATCCCAAAATTAAAAGTACATGGTTAATGCAGAGAGATAGCACTCACATATGACTAAGACATTTTACTGGTTCTTGAAAAAAAAAAAAAAAAAAAAAAAAGAACTCGAGGATTTTCTCCATGCAACGTGATCTTTCCAATGCCAGGTAAAAAGGTATTTCTAATGCAATGCAGGCTTTTTATGAAAGTCAATAAACGTCACTCCAAGGTGACCTGATTTTGAATAAGGGGGAACGTTGCACTCTCATAAAACATATACATTATTTTCAATGACTTTTCAAGCACATGGAGGAAAAAGGAGTACCTGTTCTGGGTCAGGTTGAGCCTGGATTCTGTCCCTCAGAGACGGAGTGTCCACTGTCCCTGTTTAGAGGAGTGGATACATACAATGGCTATTATACAGTAATCATTTATATAGAACAAGTTCAATGCAGTTGAAATGTATTGATGGTAAACACCTGGTATTTACAAAGCATTTGACCAACAGCATTTGATACAATCAAACAGGTATATGTGGGAATATATGATGCTTACCAGGACATACACAGTTACAGCGAATGCCTTGTTGAAGATAATCAGCTGCAATAGACTTGGTGAGCCCAATGACCGCTGCCTTAGATGTGCCGTACACAAATCGGTTGGCCACGCCTTCAAATGAAACATGCCAAAGGTCATACTTAATTAATAAAGTGCACATGGACTCACATTAACATGACCACACAGCTTCTGAATATCATGTGGAATGGACAAAATGACCAAACCAATGCTAAAACACTATATGCTAACTGTGAATATTAAGTTGACATACTTTACCTTTGATACTGGAGACTACAGATGCCATGTTTATGATATTCCCAGACTTCTTGGCCAACATCTGAGTAAAGAAACGTGGTTGATCAACAGCCTGAATTACCATTAACATCCTACTACAATGGTTTGACTTATCCAATCAGAGGAGAGACCACCGTCCAATTAAAATAATTCGAAAATAGAATAAATAATACACGATGAAGTTATAAAAAATCTCTAACCTCCACATATATTAGTTGAATAATGAGCAGATATCATTCAGATATGGGACCAAAGACAAAGCTTTTGTTTATCTGAATATGAAGAGTAAGTGTCAAAAATATTTTAAGAAAATATCTAATCCAAAATGCTAACGTCAATAAAAACAATTATATTTACCGTTACCCTGGGTTAGAGGTTAGGGTGCTGGGTAGAGGTCTGTATATACCATTACCCTGGGTTAGAGGTTAGGGTGCTGGGTGAAGGTCTGTATATATATACCATTACCCTGGGTTAGAGGTTAGGGTGCTGGGTGAAGGTCTGTATATATACCATTACCCTGGGTTAGAGGTTAGGGTGCTGGGTAGAGGTCTGTATATACCATTACCCTGGGTTAGAGGTTAGGGTGCTGGGTGAAGGTCTGTATATACCATTACCCTGGGTTAGAGGTTAGGGTGCTGGGTGAAGGTCTGTATATATATACCATTACCCTGGGTTAGAGGTTAGGGTGCTGGGTAGAGGTCTGTATATACCATTACCCTGGGTTAGAGGTTAGGGTGCTGGGTGAAGGTCTGTATATACCATTACCCTGGGTTAGAGGTTAGGGTGCTGGGTGAAGGTCTGTATATATACCATTACCCTGGGTTAGAGGTTAGGGTGCTGGGTGAAGGTCTGTATATACCATTACCCTGGGTTAGAGGTTAGGGTGCTGGGTGAAGGTCTGTATATACCATTACCCTGGGTTAGAGGTTAGGGTGCTGGGTGAAGGTCTGTATATACCATTACCCTGGGTTAGAGGTTAGGGTGCTGGGTGAAGGTCTGTATATATATACCATTACCCTGGGTTAGAGGTTAGGGTGCTGGGTGAAGGTCTGTATATACCATTACCCTGGGTTAGAGGTTAGGGTGCTGGGTGAAGGTCTGTATATACACCATTACCCTGGGTTAGAGGTTAGGGTGCTGGGTGAAGGTCTGTATATATACCATTACCCTGGTTTAGAGGTTATGGTGCTGGGTGAAGGTCTGTATATATACCATTACCCTGGTTTAGAGGTTAGGGTGCTGGGTGAAGGTCTGTATATACCATTACCCTGGGTTAGAGGTTAGGGTGCTGGGTGAAGGTCTGTATATATACCATTACCCTGGGTTAGAGGTTAGGGTGCTGGGTAGAGGTCTGTATATATATACCATTACCCTGGGTTAGAGGTTAGGGTGCTGGGTGAAGGTCTGTATATACCATTACCCTGGGTTAGAGGTTAGGGTGCTGGGTGAAGGTCTGTATATACACCATTACCCTGGGTTAGAGGTTAGGGTGCTGGGTGAAGGTCTGTATATATACCATTACCCTGGTTTAGAGGTTATGGTGCTGGGTGAAGGTCTGTATATATACCATTACCCTGGTTTAGAGGTTAGGGTGCTGGGTGAAGGTCTGTATATACCATTACCCTGGGTTAGAGGTTAGGGTGCTGGGTGAAGACCTGTATATATACCATTACCCTGGGTTAGAGGTTAGGGTGCTGGGTGAAGGTCTGTATATATATACCATTACCCTGGGTTAGAGGTTAGGGTGCTGGGTGAAGGTCTGTATATACCATTACCCTGGGTTAGAGGTTAGGGTGCTGGGTAGAGGTCTGTATATACCATTACCCTGGGTTAGAGGTTAGGGTGCTGGGTGAAGGTCTGTATATATACCATTACCCTGGTTTAGAGGTTAGGGTGCTGGGTGAAGGTCTGTATATATATACCATTACCCTGGGTTAGAGGTTAGGGTGCTGGGTGAAGGTCTGTATATATACCATTACCCTGGTTTAGAGGTTAGGGTGCTGGGTGAAGGTCTGTATATATATACCATTACCCTGGGTTAGAGGTTAGGGTGCTGGGTGAAGGTCTGTATATATATACCATTACCCTGGTTTAGAGGTTAGGGTGCTGGGTGAAGGTCTGTATATATATACCATTACCCTGGTTTAGAGGTTAGGGTGCTGGGTGAAGGTCTGTATATATATACCATTACCCTGGTTTAGAGGTTAGGGTGCTGGGTGAAGGTCTGTATATATATACCATTACCCTGGGTTAGAGGTTAGGGTGCTGGGTGAAGGTCTGTATATACACCATTACCCTGGGTTAGAGGTTAGGGTGCTGGGTGAAGGTCTGTATATATACCATTACCCTGGGTTAGAGGTTAGGGTGCTGGGTGAAGGTCTGTATATACCATTACCCTGGGTTAGAGGTTAGGGTGCTGGGTGAAGGTCTGTATATATACCATTACCCTGGGTTAGAGGTTAGGGTGCTGGGTGAAGGTCTGTATATACACCATTACCCTGGGTTAGAGGTTAGGGTGCTGGGTGAAGGTCTGTATATATACACCATTACCCTGGGTTAGAGGTTAGGGTGCTGGGTGAAGGTCTGTATATATATACCATTACCCTGGTTTAGAGGTTAGGGTGAAGGTCTGTATATACCATTACCCTGGGTTAGAGGTTAGGGTGCTGGGTGAAGGTCTGTATATATACACCATTACCCTGGGTTAGAGGTTAGGGTGCTGGGTGAAGGTCTGTATATATACCATTACCCTGGGTTAGAGGTTAGGGTGCTGGGTGAAGGTCTGTATATATATACCATTACCCTGGGTTAGAGGTTAGGGTGCTGGGTGAAGGTCTGTATATATACCATTACCCTGGGTTAGAGGTTAGGGTGCTGGGTGAAGGTCTGTATATATACCATTACCCTGGGTTAGAGGTTAGGGTGCTGGGTGAAGGTCTGTATATATACCATTACCCTGGTTTAGAGGTTAGGGTGCTGGGTGAAGGTCTGTATATATACCATTACCCTGGTTTAGAGGTTAGGGTGCTGGGTGAAGGTCTGTATATATACCATTACCCTGGGTTAGAGGTTAGGGTGCTGGGTGAAGGTCTGTATATATACCATTACCCTGGGTTAGAGGTTAGGGTGCTGGGTGAAGACCTGTATATATACCATTACCCTGGGTTAGAGGTTAGGGTGCTGGGTGAAGGTCTGTATATATACCATTACCCTGGGATAGAGGTTAGGGTGCTGGGTGAAGACCTGTATATATACCATTACCCTGGGTTAGAGGTTAGGGTGCTGGGTGAAGGTCTGTATATACCATTACCATGGGTTAGAGGTTAGGGTGCTGGGTAGAGGTCTGTATATATATACCATTACCCTGGGTTAGAGGTTAGGGTGCTGGGTGAAGGTCTGTATATATACCATTACCCTGGGTTAGAGGTTAGGGTGCTGGGTGAAGGTCTGTATATATACCATTACCCTGGTTTAGAGGTTAGGGTGCTGGGTGAAGGTCTGTATATATACCATTACCCTGGGTTAGAGGTTAGGGTGCTGGGTAGAGGTCTGTATATATACCATTACCCTGGGTTAGAGGTTAGGGTGCTGGGTGAAGGTCTGTATATACCATTACCCTGGGTTAGAGGTTAGGGTGCTGGGTGAAGGTCTGTATATACACCATTACCCTGGGTTAGAGGTTAGGGTGCTGGGTGAAGGTCTGTATATATACCATTACCCTGGTTTAGAGGTTAGGGTGCTGGGTGAAGGTCTGTATATATACCATTACCCTGGTTTAGAGGTTAGGGTGCTGGGTGAAGGTCTGTATATATACCATTACCCTGGGTTAGAGGTTAGGGTGCTGGGTGAAGGTCTGTATATACCATTACCCTGGGTTAGAGGTTAGGGTGCTGGGTGAAGGTCTGTATATATACCATTACCCTGGTTTAGAGGTTAGGGTGCTGGGTGAAGGTCTGTATATATACCATTACCCTGGTTTAGAGGTTAGGGTGCTGGGTGAAGACCTGTATATATACCATTACCCTGGGTTAGAGGTTAGGGTGCTGGGTAGAGGTCTGTATATATACCATTACCCTGGGTTAGAGGTTAGGGTGCTGGGTGAAGGTCTGTATATATACCATTACCCTGGGTTAGAGGTTAGGGTGCTGGGTGAAGGTCTGTATATACCATTACCCTGGGTTAGAGGTTAGGGTGCTGGGTGAAGGTCTGTATATACACCATTACCCTGGGTTAGAGGTTAGGGTGCTGGGTGAAGGTCTGTATATATACCATTACCCTGGTTTAGAGGTTAGGGTGCTGGGTGAAGGTCTGTATATATACCATTACCCTGGTTTAGAGGTTAGGGTGCTGGGTGAAGGTCTGTATATATACCATTACCCTGGTTTAGAGGTTAGGGTGCTGGGTGAAGGTCTGTATATATACCATTACCCTGGGTTAGAGGTTAGGGTGCTGGGTGAAGGTCTGTATATATACCATTACCCTGGGTTAGAGGTTAGGGTGCTGGGTGAAGGTCTGTATATATACCATTACCCTGGTTTAGAGGTTAGGGTGCTGGGTGAAGGTCTGTATATATACCATTACCCTGGTTTAGAGGTTAGGGTGCTGGGTGAAGGTCTGTATATATACCATTACCCTGGTTTAGAGGTTAGGGTGCTGGGTGAAGGTCTGTATATATACCATTACCCTGGGTTAGAGGTTAGGGTGCTGGGTGAAGGTCTGTATATACCATTACCCTGGTTTAGAGGTTAGGGTGCTGGGTGAAGGTCTGTATATATACCATTACCCTGGGTTAGAGGTTAGGGTGCTGGGTGAAGGTCTGTATATACCATTACCCTGGGTTAGAGGTTAGGGTGCTGGGTGAAGGTCTGTATATATACCATTACCCTGGGTTAGAGGTTAGGGTGCTGGGTGAAGGTCTGTATATACCATTACCCTGGGTTAGAGGTTAGGGTGCTGGGTGAAGGTCTGTATATACCATTACCCTGGGTTAGAGGTTAGGGTGCTGGGTGAAGGTCTGTATATACCATTACCCTGGGTTAGAGGTTAGGGTGCTGGGTGAAGGTCTGTATATATACCATTACCCTGGTTTAGAGGTTAGGGTGCTGGGTGAAGGTCTGTATATATACCATTACCCTGGTTTAGAGGTTAGGGTGCTGGGTGAAGACCTGTATATATACCATTACCCTGGGTTAGAGGTTAGGGTGCTGGGTAGAGGTCTGTATATATACCATTACCCTGGGTTAGAGGTTAGGGTGCTGGGTGAAGGTCTGTATATATACCATTACCCTGGGTTAGAGGTTAGGGTGCTGGGTGAAGGTCTGTATATACCATTACCCTGGGTTAGAGGTTAGGGTGCTGGGTGAAGGTCTGTATATACACCATTACCCTGGGTTAGAGGTTAGGGTGCTGGGTGAAGGTCTGTATATATACCATTACCCTGGTTTAGAGGTTAGGGTGCTGGGTGAAGGTCTGTATATATACCATTACCCTGGTTTAGAGGTTAGGGTGCTGGGTGAAGGTCTGTATATATACCATTACCCTGGGTTAGAGGTTAGGGTGCTGGGTGAAGGTCTGTATATACCATTACCCTGGGTTAGAGGTTAGGGTGCTGGGTGAAGGTCTGTATATATACCATTACCCTGGTTTAGAGGTTAGGGTGCTGGGTGAAGGTCTGTATATATACCATTACCCTGGTTTAGAGGTTAGGGTGCTGGGTGAAGGTCTGTATATATACCATTACCCTGGTTTAGAGGTTAAGGTGCTGGGTGAAGGTCTGTATATATACCATTACCCTGGGTTAGAGGTTAGGGTGCTGGGTGAAGGTCTGTATATACCATTACCCTGGTTTAGAGGTTAGGGTGCTGGGTGAAGGTCTGTATATATACCATTACCCTGGGTTAGAGGTTAGGGTGCTGGGTGAAGGTCTGTATATACCATTACCCTGGGTTAGAGGTTAGGGTGCTGGGTGAAGGTCTGTATATATACCATTACCCTGGGTTAGAGGTTAGGGTGCTGGGTGAAGGTCTGTATATATACCATTAACCTGGGTTAGAGGTTAGGGTGCTGGGTGAAGGTCTGTATATACCATTACCCTGGGTTAGAGGTTAGGGTGCTGGGTGAAGGTCTGTATATACCATTACCCTGGGTTAGAGGTTAGGGTGCTGGGTGAAGGTCTGTATATATACCATTACCCTGGGTTAGAGGTTAGGGTGCTGGTTCACCTTAGGCAGGAAAGCCCTGGTCATGAGGTACATGCTACGGACATTAACGTTCATGGTGAAATCCCAGTCTGTCTCCTCGCAGTCAAGGATTGAGCCGTGATGGACAAACCTATGAGGAGGTAGTGAGAAGTTGTCAAAATCCAAAATGGCCGTGCTTAGGATTGGCATTTCATGCAGAAACACAAAGACTGCTAAATCAAATACAAATTGGCTCTGGATACATTACACTTCATTGTGTATATCTTGTAGCAATCTATATTCTTTTAGTATTCTGTTTCTTCTTTTTTTATTTTTCCTATAACTACGTAGTTGTTGCTTGCCATGTCATAAGAATTTCATTGTTCGGTTTGATGCAAGTCATTCAGTACACATGACAATAAAATTGTTTGACTGATTACACGTGGACATTGTGAGATCTGATCATTTCTATAGTGGGACTGTGTAAAGGTCAATCAGAAACGCAAACTTAGCCCACAAAAATGTGTAATGCTGAGACACATTTGGTACTATGGAGCGAAAGTGCCTGGACACCACAAATCAATGGTTCACTAATCCGAACAGAGTATTTTATTGTGTTCATAATAATATATCTTTTTAGATCCTTTTTTTACTAGGATATTGTGGGTTACTGAGAGTATGATTGTAAGTGTATTCATTTCTGTTGGTAAGGAAACAAAGGATGAACGGGGTGGTTACGTCTATGCCTACTGGAAGGAAAAGGACTGGAATAATGCTTATCTACCCGGCAACATTCAACAGCACATCTACATGGTCAAATTCCTTGGCCAGAGCGTCCACCTGGTCCTTCTTAGTCACATCCACCACCTTAGTCTTGATTCCTAGGGGGAGGCAAAACAGAAGATATGTTCTTATATTTTATTGACTTGATGCTAACTGTCCTCACTGTGTTCCATGGTATATCTATCTAATACTTGCATGCACGTCTATTTAAAGAAATTTAAAAAAATAACCAAAATCAAGAGAGTTAAGGAACCGACCAAAAAATGGATAGATAGATGGATGGATATATATATTAGTATTTTGCACATTACTATCCCGCTACCCCCTCAGACCCTTGGTATAATTTATATTGTTCTATTCGTATGATTTACGTAAGCACCATCCTGCCAAAGTAAATTCCTTGTATGTTACACATTCATGGCGATTAAACACTTTTCTGGTTCTGATATATAAACGTTACCAGGGTGACCATCCAGTTCTTTCAGCTTTTCTGCATTGACATCCGTTGCAGTGACTAGAGCTCCTTCTTTGGCAAAAGCCTAGAGTAATAAATAGAAAGTGTTGGTTATTCACAGTTACATTTTCCACTGAATACGTTATTGTCAATACAGAAAATAAAAAAAGTATTTACAATTTGGAATCAGCTTTAAAAACAAGTTTATATGTTCAAAAATAAATTAAATTCACATCGTAAAAAAACATCCCATAACGTGTTAAATGTTTTTTCAATACATACTTGTTAACATGTCATTTATTTATTATTAAGCATTTTTGGGAATTGGGGTTGTAACTGTAATAAGTGAAATAATAAGTAGATATTACAATAGCTGCAGCTCTTCCAATTCCTTGGGCTCCCGCTGACAATACAATAACTTTCCCATCGAGGCGGCCCATGGCGACTCTACTGGTAATTCTGCAAATTAACAAAATATTATTAGTGGGCTTGGTGAAACCATAGCCAATATATATTAGTGGGCTTGGTGAAACCATAGCCATAGAGAAAAAGAGTTGCGACACTCTTTGATGTCTCTAGCGGGGTGGTCACGTGGTTCATGTAAGCTTCAATAGTTCCAAACAAACCGTGAGCTCCCATTTATTTCAACGGAACTGTTAGCATCGATTGCGCTATTTAGTGGTAAAAATAAATGAAAACACATACCCAATTCCTTATGGACTGTTATTGCTTATTTGTTAATGTCATATTTACATTTGGAGCGGTAAGGTGACAACAAAAAGCTATGTTAGAAGCTTCACATTCATGTTAGCTTGAATTGCATTAGCACTAGGCTCCTAGCGTATGGTGGCTTAACCTTACATTTTACCTTACCTTTTTTAAATCAAATACGATTTAAGATGCAAAGTATCCAAAATATTGAAGAATAATAACTCATTATGCTAGGATGAATGAAATTAAGTATTATTTTTATTAAACAATGAATGAGACAACGAGAGTATGTGTATCTACCTGGAAAAACAAAGTAAAGAAACAGAGATGCATATTGTGATGTTCTGTGATGGTTCATTGGTTACAACTAACATTTTATAGATATACCATGGTTGGCTGTGCAGCATTTTGATGAAAACAATCGGTCAGATAAGGGCTACAGAATTTGTGGCTTCCCTAAGGACCAAGAGCGTAGGAAGAGATGGGTGGCAATGGTCAGCCGTCAACTTCAAAATGACAGGGTCCAGCAACAGTAAAAAACTATGTAATGTAAGTAGCGTTCACAGCAGTGACATCAGTTGGTAGCATTTCAAAGTGTAGACAATTATGTACAGCAGCATTATCTGCAGCATCCAGCAGCAGCAGCCATTGTTAGCACCAGGCACCATCTTTTCAACCAGCCACCATTGCCAGCCTCAGCCACCAGCAGCAGTCACCTCCAAAATTACACCCAGGCTGTAAATATTGGAAAGAAATTAGTCTCCATACTGTCTGAGTAAAAATAATTTAAACCTCATTTTGGAATATTATATTTTTTGTGTGGAATCATTTGTACTCATATAATCCAACAGCCCTTCAATGGTATAATTAAACAAACGCAAACTTATTTCTACTAGTTAGCCTATAGCATCTGACGAGCAGCTGACAAAAACATAGATAAAACCGGTCCTTAATAAAACTTAATGATCCTAGATATTCTAATCTAATCAATAACTAAATAAAAATAAATAATTACGCTGTGAAGATATATATTGAATTTGTTACTGGAGATTCCTTTAGCTAGCCAGGTCAAGCTAATGAACTAGCAGGGAGTTGGTCGTCTACAAAGCTAAAAGTATATATAATTACGCTGTGCAAATAGAAATAAAGATCAGCATATGCATCACAGAGTGCCTCTGATAAAATATAGACAGATTACAATTAAAAAAATGCAGGAATTCGATCAACATACCTCAAAAGTGACTCGATTCCAATGGAAATGAATGGGTGAAACCATAGCCAATATATTGGTGGGCTTGGTGAAACCATAGCCAATATATTAGAGTTGAAAATGCTGTTGTGGATTTACATTGGCTTTGGGGTATTCTGGACTTTTTCTACCATTGTTTTGTGCATTAGAGACTTAATTTTATAAGTGTACATATCTCTTTTGCCAGCCCTATTGTTTTCTTTGAAACATTTATTTAGTATTTCCACAAATCTCAAAGTGTCCTCCTTCAGTTTAAGTCTCTACCTGGTTCAGGAAGGAGGCCACAGGCATTTGCCATTTAGGCGGAAATTTAGATTTTTGGCCTTGCCCTTAACAGGTTAAAGGTTGTCGACAAGACCAACAGCCAATCCCAATGTCTACACTCAAAGACTCACAGACTTTGAAGCGTGTTCACACAGTCTGTGATGGCTTAGTTAGGGGCTGTCCTACTGTAAAATCATCAAGGGCGCGTGGGCTCCGAGGCAGACATGTTTTAGCCCTTTAAGTACCCTTTCCACAAGTCCCTATTTTGGCAGACTTTGTCTGAGAGAATAGCCCAGAGTTCACTCATTGTTACATAAAACACAGGGGCTACCAAGAAAAGCCCAACATCATGTTTCCCTATATTGACCATTGCTGTTGATCAGTTCGTAATTTTACAGGTGCGACTCAAAAAATGATCAACCAACTGTAAGATGTCTGCTTAGTGTGAGCGGGTGTCCCGCTTAATGCAGGACTACACAGCATTTTTACGCCTTGTCCTTTGCCCCACAGAGACGATGTCCCGAACTTTGATTGGCTCTAGTAAAAATTCAAACCACTGCAGAACAGACGCAGTCACCACAAAGTCCCAAGCAAAGCATTTTTAGACGGAATATGATTGAAACTACCACAAAGACGAGGAAATGCAGCTATATAACAAATACTGGAAAACTATGTATAACTGGGTGAAGCCGGAGCAATGTGATTCTCAAAGAGTTTTGATCAAAAGTTGAGTACACACAGCAAATACTTACAAGAAACGTGCGTCTCAAAAAGAGATGTGCCAATTTATAGAGGCATTCCTACCAAAACCCAAAGATGATTGCGAGACATATTAGGTAACATCATGTTAAGATAACTACAGTCAACCACACTGTGCAGCACTCCCTATCAGCAGACTGTGGTAGCAAGCTTACACCGTTCATTTTTCCAGACTCAAATATTGCAAGCAAATGTCATGTGATCGTACAAAAGCAGCATCTTGTTTGAGAGGAATAAAAACACTAATGGTTAGTAAAGTGAGAAAAACATATACACGCACACGCCTATCTTTTCAGTGGATTCAAACAAAGGGTTTAAATCACACCACCACAAACCTTTTCCCACTTTACGTTAGATATTGGACATTAAAGTTGGATATGTAAAGCAAGATCCTTGACTTTTATGATTGCAATGAGTCACTTGCTAACATACACTGGCAATATTACACACAAGTTTAAAGAAAATTACCTGCGACTGGACATGATTTTAGCGTACAATGCCGATAAGGCAAGAAAAAAGAATATCAGATTGTACTGCGACACAGCCATAAATGTAATCATTTTGTGGGTATGTGATAAGGCTACCCGAAAACTGGACAGCCATCGAGAGACAATCAGGACCCAAAGTCACTATGGCAGCCATTGGAACACAGGAACATGGATGAACTTAAGAATACTGTGTGACTTAACATTAACATGTTCACAGGTTGGTAGATGATGTTAATATAATCCCAGATAGCATTAACATGTTCACAGGTTGGTAGATGATGTTAATATAATCCCAGATAGCATTAAGACGTTCACAGGTTGGTAGATCATGTTAATATAATCCCAGATAGCATTAACATGTTTACAGGTTGGTAGATCATGTTAATATAATCCCAGATAGCATTAACATGTTCACAGGTTGGTATATGATGTTAATATAATCCCAGATAGCATTAAGACGTTCACAGGTTGGTAGATCATGTTAATATAATCCCAGATAGCATTTACAAGTTCATCATTTAGTCCTTAAAACTGCGTTAGAGCCTGAGAATGCAATTGCCATAACATTTTAATTATGTCCACCAACACACGTGTTTTTCTTTGAAAATTAAAATGTTATTTGCGATTGCATTTAAATTTAGGCTACTATATGCTTACATTTTGGTGGCATAATGCGGAAGTGGGCTCAGCTACGGTTCTATTCAATTCATAATGGGTTGCAGTTTACCCGGTTATCTAGGTTTTTAAGCATGGGTCATTTATTGATGTCCATATTATTACTTATGAGTCAAACAGAGACATCGGCTCTTCCTGTCCAGCACTACTTAATAGGTCCGGCAAAATGAACACTTATAGTTGCATAACAAGGATATCGTTAGAACGAACCACGAAGAAGAAAATCGTATTAAAAAGTTTTGTTTCACTTTAACCTGGTTAAGACAGTTTCACCGTTCAGCATGAGAAATTGTTTGCCTACTGCAACTTGCACAATGCAACAACCATTTAATGATGTTACATGTTAAACGAATAATCTGACACATTCATATGCATGTTTGTAATATAACTTGAGGCAACTTACCAGCAATCACAGACCACACGTAGAACTGCTAGTTCAGGAGTTGCCTCACGTGTCGTAACATTCGGCGTCTGTTTAGTAGGAAGTTGATCACATGACTCTCCAACAGTGAATATTTTAACTTTTTTTTATAGATTTTTTTATTGAACATCATAACAAACATCTCTTGTAAAATATACATAACTTCACTTAGGAACATCTTGAAAAAAAGGGATTCTTAAAGTAGTAAGGAAAACACTATTGAAGACCATGAATAATAACATTCAGGCATAGACAATATAGGCAATTACAAAACTGAGAGTGAGAAATACAGAGGGGCAATCAAAACAGTTCCACCAATTATGGGCCACCGAAGCTTTTTATTAAAGACAAATTCTTACAAAGGCCTTGTAATTTTCACAACATAAAAACTTTGGCCTGAGCTAATACAATAAAGATAGCTAACATAAATAATTATAACATAGAAATATAATATAACAAACATCTGAAATAATGTATTATGGTCCAGTCAAGTTCGACAAATACTTGTTTAAATATAGGGCTTTCTTAGATTTGAATATTTTCAGTACTGTAAATGAGGTTATATTTCATTATAAAACTTCCTAAACATGGAAGGCCTTTTAAACACAGACATCCCAACTCTCCAGCTAACTCTTTTGAATTATATCAGTCACTCACTAAATGATATACAATATCCCTTAAATCTAATTTTTGCATATGTCTTCATCCTGGGTTGAATAAACTATTTGTTGTTTCCTAAGAGAAGGAATGATTACACTAATATACTATTTCTAAGGAGTGTCACTACTGGTTTGTCATTTTCCGGGGGGTGTGCTCAGAGTGCAAAGGTTGTAGTTTCTCACTCAGCTACTGCCCTGCATGTCAAGCCTATTATGAATTGTCTGGTGCCATGTGGTTTATTCTGAACAAACGTTTGTTTTTTTTGGAAACCGTCTGTATGTCATTCATTTGACAGAATTTTGTAAATAGTCCTGAAAATCCTCCCATGTCTTTGAAGAACTCACTAATCTGAAACAAGCTTCTGTCTGTAAATTGAAGTAAATGTGTAATTTATTAAGTTCAAATATTACTTGACAACAGAACAAAAGCGTACGCATTTCACAGAAACATGTTTGTTTGGGTTTTAAGTTTCCAATGTATCATATATATGAATATTCAGTGAAAGGGAGATCCAAGATTTTAACAATGTTTTAAAAAGTATAATACATTATTGTTTTATGAACTTATTCTGATGTAAATAGTGTATAATAAATATGTTTGGAAATTATTCAGAAGAAATATTTATATGAAGAGAACGTCGTCATTAATTTGCGATTGACTATAGTTGACAAGAGGCCACACTTTAAAATTACCATTGTATAATAGTAGCTGTTCAGACACTGCAGGCTTAAAAAGGCAGAGAAAATCCACTCACCTCGAAGGCTGTAGGAGTTAGAGACACTCATGCGAATAGAAATTAGTATTAGAGAGAGGTATTAGGAAGTAATAGAGAGAAGTAATAGAGAGAAGTATTAGAGGGAAGTAATAGAGAGAAGTATTTGAGAGAAGTATTAGAGAGAATTATTAGAGGTTATTTGAGAGTATAGTCATAGAACAGTATTTAAAGTTTTACAAAGAGAATAATTTAAATTGTAAGTTAGCTAGTTATTTGAGAGTCATATTTGAGAAGTAGACATGATATTTATTAAGTGTTTTGTTTAGCCAGGTTCTTGGAGACGGTATTAGGATGGTGTATTAGAAAGCAATGGAGAATAGAGGAGGCAGAGGAGGGAAAAGAGGTCGGTACAATGTTTGGGAACATTTCGACCTTCAATCCACTAATAATGTAACGTGGTGAATCAATAGGCTGTTATTACTGAATTAGATATGCCATATATAGTTTTATTGAGTTTAAATGATACTTGAGCAAATACTTTAGATTTAAAGCAAACCCCTCTGTCTCTACATTTATCTAACCACAAAATGATGTCTTGCCGGATGATTGGAAAAGCCAGCAGTAGTAACAGCCGAGTCAGGCTGGCTGCCCAGGTTTCAAACCACTCCAACATGCAGCAGTTTGCAATATCCGACTGAAAGACAATTCGTGTAGTTTGTCCCTTTTATTGCCCAGGGATTGACATATATATATATTGGTACTCATTTGGTCTACCCATGTGTAGACAACAGCTAATATAAAATAGAAAAGGCACACAATTCGTATTTCACAACTTTCCTTATATTAAATTGCCTTTATGTATCCTAATTAAATTATTATTAAGTAATTTCATTTGGATTGTATCAGGAAACAAAACACCACCCACGTTTTTTGACCTCAGTCCACCCTCCGGTCCAGTAGGTGGTAGTAACTCACTCATTTTTTAAAGGTAAGAAGAAGAAAACATTAGAGTAGTGCAGGAGACAGCTCATTTGCACACAATATATATATATATTTCACTAAAAGCGTCTTGTGCATGGGTAAAGCTGTAAGTATATTTCTATTTATTTTATACTCAGCAGTTATTCTACACGCCATGTCTTCCAAAGGTGATTGTGAAAAGGAAAAGCTAGTGTCGGTTGATTTCGAGATATTCGGGAATGTCCAGGGTAGGTGGGCTGGCTTATGTATGTTCTGAGCATGCGCACTGGCAGGATTAGAGCTGCTGAGTAGGCTTGTTTGGTTATATAAATAAAAACATAGCATGCTACTGGCTGATACAAAAGTAGAGGTTTGGTGGTGCCCAAAACATTTATTGCATGTAGGGAATTGACATCATTAATATTGGCAATGTTTTAGTCGATCACATACCAGGTAATGTGATATATTGAAGAATTACCAATTTCCTTATTTAATTTTTCTTTTGTTCTTTCAGGTGTTTGCTTCAGAATGGTGAGCAACTTAACTATAATTGTCCTCAATACGCAACAGTCTTGATATCCAAGTGTTATAAAGAAAACTATATTTTAAAACCCATGGCATTTCATTTGACGTGCTTTATCTCTTCCTCCTTAATCAAACTTTTTCCTTTTTAAATTGTTTCCATATCTATGGATAAAGGGATTAGATTTATGTACGGACATTAGTCAGAATAGAGGATTAGTGTTAGATTTATGAATGTATTCCCGACTGCAATCACTAACTTATTCCCCTATTCCCTACTTTTCCTCTTGGTCGAGTGGTTCTCAGTACACGGAAGATGAAGGGAAGAAGCTGGGTGTTAATGGATGGGTAAAGAACACAAGGCAAGGAACAGTTGTTGGCCAGGTTCAGGGGCCCTACAGCAGGGTCAATGCAATGTAAGTGCACTCTGAGATTAGACAATAACATGAATAAGACATGTTGAATTCAGGGGCCCTACAGCAGGTCAATGCAATGTAAGTGCACTCTGAGATCAGACATGTTGAATTCAGGGCCCCTACAGCAGGTCAATGCAATGTAAGTGCACTCTGAGATCAGACATGTTGAATTCAGGGCCCCTACAGCAGGTCAATGCAATGTAAGTGCACTCTGAGATTAGCCAAAACAATTAGATATGTTGAATTCATGGAAAAGTATTACCGACCAGTGATGTCACAGCTATACTTAGAAGATCTGAACTTGACTACAATTTTGTGTCTGACACAAACCTCATTGATTGTATTTGTAAGGGCTGTAGCTAATAAGTCAACTTTGTAGTGAGTTAGCTAACTCCTTTCATCACGCTCTCTTAGGTTGGGAAATGCACTTGGATCTGACTATGAAAAATGTCCTTAAATGGTTGAGGGTGTATAATGTAGGGGGTGTCAAATGTATATATGTGATTAGAGTCCACTCAGCTATTTAACTGTGCTGTGCTACAAGTTATCTTTATACAGTCTATGGCTACAAGTGATACACTATGGTGACAGTGCAATACATTGCTTGGCCAGTAGGTGTCGCCATAATATCGGGCTAATACATTCTGAGAGTTCTCCATGCCTAGTCACAGCCTTTGGCCTGATTCCCAGTGGCTGCATCCAGACATCCTCTATTGGTTTATCAGTTTTTTTGTCCATGCAAAATTCTCATTTTCAAAACATTTCGTATACAGGTCCACGCAAAACAAAGTTTTGGTCACAATTAACTTACATTTACTAAGTCATACAAAACAATAAATACATGATACTTGTAATCACATCCAATAATACAACTTATCTCAAAAGTTTCTCCAATCAATCATTGTTATTTGTTAGGGATGGGCCATTTGATAATGTAATTGTGAATTTGTTGAAGAGGGTAATTCAATTGTGTAACATATAGGGTTATAGGTAGTATATCAGCTTATAGTTAGGTTTAGAAGTAGGTTTAGGGTAAGGGTTAAGGTTAGGATGGAGTTTTAGGTTAGAGTTAGTATATTATCTTATAGTTAGGTTTAGAAGTAGGTTTAGGGTTAGTTAAAACATTACTGATAATCATTAGATAATCTGTAATCTAAAGAAACACTTTTGGGACTTTTAAAAACGAGGGTTGCCAGGTGTGAAATTGATATCGGATAAGACTCTAACAACATGGAGCCCAGACTCTGACATTATACATGTTGATAAAAGACAATGGTTCTTCCCTGCACTTCCCCCGAGGTTAGTGAAAGAATATCCAGCCTCCCAATAGCTGAGCCAGCAGGTCTATGGTTCCTCTCAGCCTCTAGATGAGCCAGCAGGTCTATGGTTCCTCTCAGCCTCTAGATGAGCCAGCAGGTCTATAGTTCCTCTCAGCCTCTAGATGAGCCAGCAGGTCTATAGTTCCTCTCAGCGTCTAGATGAGCCAGCAGGTCTATGGTTCCTCTCAGCCTCTAGATGAGCCAGCAGGTCTATGGTTCCTCTCAGCCTCTAGATGAGCCAGCAGGGTTATGGTTCCTCTCAGCCTCTAGATGAGCCAGCAGGTCTATGGTTCCTCTCAGCCTCTAGATGAGCCAGCAGGTCTATGGTTCCTCTCAGCCTCTAGATGAGCCAGCAGGTCTATGGTTCCTCTCAGCCTCTAGATGAGCCAGCAGGTCTATGGTTCCTCTCAGCCTCTAGATGAGCCAGCAGGTCTATGGTTCCTCTCAGCCTCTAGATGAGCCAGCAGGTCTATAGTTCCTCTCAGCCTCTAGATGAGCCAGCAGGTATATGGTTCCTCTCAGCCTCTAGATGAGCCAGCAGGTCTATGGTTCCTCTCAGCCTCTAGATGGGCCAGCAGGTATATGGTTCCTCTCAGCCTCTAGATGAGCCAGCAGGTCTAAAGTTCCTCTCAGCCTCTAGATGAGCTAGCAGGTCTATGGTTCCTCTCAGCCTCTATATGAGCCAGCAGGTCTATGGTTCCTCTCAGCCTCTATATGAGCCAGCAGGTCTATGGTTTTTCTCCTCAAGCTCAAGAGGAGAGTGTACTTTATAAACCCACATCCTTGAGTGCCTCGTCAGCTCACTGCGTTTTCGACAGTGGGAGCAGGAGGCGCAGCTGTCGGGCCAAAGACTCCGGCAGGCTATCGAGAGCGCGTGCGTGAGAGATCAGGGTTCCGGGAAAGAGGAGCTGCTGTCCTGGTTCCCGGCTGAACAGGGCCATGTTCCCCCCTTCCACCCGATTATAGGGGTATTATTGCCATATCATAATGCTTAACTGACCTATTTATACAGTGAAGGAAGATGGACTGATTATGTCTTTTGTCAGTGAGAAAAGGGGCAAAATCAGCAGGGGATCAAATACTTTCTTCCTTTACTGTATATATTTAAAAAAATATATTTATTTTAAAGTGCTTGCATATTGTTCTGTCTTTTACTGCATTGTTTTGCATTTTGTCACTTTCAGTCAAATAAAATAAAAAATGTCCAATTATATATTTTCTTAATTAAAGATTTCTTAAGAACAGTGTTAAAATATTATCTGATGAACCCAATATCACGTCTTGTGAGCTATAAGTGTTCAACACAATAACCACATATTTTCCAGGTACTCTGCAGAATGCTTTTGAGTGCACGTTGGTGAGTCTGTGGGCTGCTCTGTTGCAGGAAGGCGTGGCTGAGTAAAGTGGGAAGTCCTAGCTCACGCATTGATCGGGCCGAGTTCTCCAATGAAAGGGACATCCCCCAACTGAATATCAATGGATTTGGTACCCGGTACTGATCGGTAATGACCGGTACTGACCGTCAGAGCATCACAGCGGGAGAAACTTCCTGAAGATTTACTTTTGTATGTTCTGTTATATATTTTTAAATTATCCTTATAAACCTTGTTTTTTACTTTGGTTTGACAAACATAGTTGTTTTATTCTTTGCAGTAGTTTATATTGTGATATTTAAATAATCATACATGAACTTATAAGTGTGCCATAAGAACATCCACATTTGTTTCATTTGATTTGATAATATATTGATGTTAGAAAGAGTAATTGCTGGGGACACCCATACATGTTACATGTCAATTAAATGTTCTCATGTAACCAAAGATGTTCAGCATAAGTATTTTAGTCTTTTTTTAAGTTAGTCAAATAAAAGAGTGAAACCCCTGACTAAGCATATTCATGTATTTGAATTAATATGCGTTTAAGAGTCTTTCTCAACAATATCGTTTCAAAAACAGCATTCAACCAAGTCCACCGCACCCATTTGCATCCAAATAACACAAATCCGTTAATAAAACAATATATACGCAGGAGTAATTTATATTAATATCCCAAATAATAGTTCTTAGTATTTACGGTGTCTTTAAAACATATTCAGACCCGTTCGCTTTCCCAAACCATTTGTTGTGTTCCACATCTGCAGTCTCTGTGGCATGTTCCTCCAACACAGCGCTGCGCTGTTCTCCTGAGAACCCAGTGGACACTAAGTGCTTTGCTCCTGTTCGCGGAACAAGGGTTGAACCAAAAGACTCGGACGTCTCCTTTCTAGTCCAGGGCGGTGCCTGTATCTTCACCTGATGTAAACGGGAGAGACCCAGGGGACACAGATGGAAACAGATGACAACTCTCCTGTTGTCTCTGGGGAGGGTGTGCACTGGGATAGTTTGGATGTGTACAGGCAGTTATAGCTTAGAGAGGGGTCAATATACACGGGTGGCGCCGGCGCCACTAAGTCTATCAGTTAATGGCACCAGAACATTATTGGGTTGTACCCTTATAAAGATTGATCTCAAAATAGTTTAGAAAATATTGACAGGAAAGACAATTGTCCATTATAAAAACTGTTGAGTCATGAGTCATTGGGAAAAACAGTTGCATACATTTTCATCTTAAAATAGCAGTTTAAACAGATTTCAAGCTGGTTTGCTATAACGGCAACTAAGTAGATTGGTTTATATTCCATGTTTTTAACGAGGCCCTTTTTTACATCAACGGTTGTCACAAAGTGCATTCAGATACCCAGCCTGAAACTGCAAAGAGCAAGAGTTAATACTGGACACAAACTTTAAGGGGTGGCCATTTTTGTTATGCCTGTGATGGGTAATGATTATTAGAGTATGTGACCTTCTGGGCCGCGACAGGTTTTTACATGATCAGTCCAGAGTCCTTTAATGCAATCCAAGTTCACTGCAAATCGGGGTGGGACGGACAGGGACAAGCAGGCAGCAACACGAACTGCATCAGGCAGTAACCAGATCTGAATCAGACGGTAACCCGATCTGAATCGGGCGGTAACCAGATCTTAATCGGGCGGTAACCCGGTCTGCATCGGGCGCTAACCAGATCTGAATCAGACGGTAACCAAATCTGCATCGGGCGTTAACCAGATCTGCATCGGGCGGTAACCAGATCTGAATCAGACGGTAACCAAATCTGCATCGGGCGTTAACCAGATCTGCATCGGGCGGTAACCAGATCTGAATCAGACGGTAACCAGATCTGCATCGGGCTGTAACCAGATCTGAATCGGGCGGTAACCAGATCTGCATCGGGTGGTAACCAGATCTGAATCAGACGGTAACCCGATCTGCATCAGGCAGTATAACCAGATCTGCATCAGGCGGTAACCAGATCTGCATCAGGCGGTAACCAGATCTGCATCAGGTGGTAACCAGATCTGCTTCACATTCAGGAGGACTTTGAACAGTTCTAAGTTCATAGTTGAATGGTTTATGTCCTCTGAAGTTCAAACAAGCCACTAATGCATTTAGAAAGAACATTCCTGGTATTCACAGACAATCTCAGCATACCTTATCTCCATCCTAATAGGCGTCCTTGCCCCTGGTCTGGGCTACAGGACAGTCCTCACAGTGGAACGCACCTCCCAGTGGAACACGCCTCCCAGTGGAACAGTCCTCCCAGTGGAACAGTCCTCCCAGTGGAACACGCCTCCCAGTGGAACAGTCCTCCCAGTGGAACAGTCCTCCCAGTGGAACACGCCTCCCAGTGGAACATGCCTCCCAGTGGAACAGTCATCCCAGTGGAACAGTCCTCCCAGTGGAACACGCCTCCCAGTGGAACAGGCCTCCCAGTGAAACACGCCTCCCAGTGAAACACGCCTCCCAGTGGAACACACCTCCCTGTGAAACACGCCTCCCAGTGGAACACGCCTCCCAGTGGAACACACCTCCCTGTGAAACACGCCTCCCAGTGGAACATGCCTCCACCACCAGACTATTTTCAACCACAGATTATTGCACTGTTAAAACCAAAGACTGAGATGGTGGGCTGGACACTGTCTGCCACATCTGAGTGTTTCGGGACGAGTTGGCTTGTAGCTAAGATACAGGCAGGACAAACTGACCCATATAAAGAAATCTGAATTCCTTACAGAGTTAAAAATATCCGAAGTATATAGAGTGAACAATAAAGAATTACAAAGTTAACATAACTTAATGATATTGCAAAAGCTTCGGATGACAAAATCTGCTGTCGAAGGCATCTGATGGAGTTGATCTCTCTTTCTTTATTGGGCCTGGCCAAGAATTCTTACCTTTGGTTTCAAAATGACTTCGACGAAAGAACCCCGGCCTTTGAATTCTATGAGATTGAATTTTAAGAAAAGTAAAACAGGACACAAAAAAATGACCAGCACACAAAAGGGAAGAATTATCGTACATGCGGATGGTGTTCAGCAACACAGATGAGGCCGATAATTATGAGAAACAGGTGTTTCTAACTGAGGGAAACAAGGTGTTGAGTCTCACCCACATTGGCACTGACCTTGAGAAGAGACAGAAAGTTGTTTATGTTTTAATAGTCCTGCAAAACGAACAGTATATGCTTGAAAATCTGTTGGAAAAACTGCAGTTATGAAACATGCTCAAAATACCATTCTCCTGGAGACGCTGGTTTATTCAGAATGGGGTAAACTGCTTTTGAATACTATGCCCCAGACTTCTGCAACGCCACACAGAGAAACCGTAAGCTAAATGTCCCAAAGCCAATAAAGCAATTGTCGAACTTACATGGTAGCAAATGTCAGATAAACCAACATTTTAATTGCCAATTGTGATTGGTTGTAATTAGATTGGTCATTTAGAGACAATCGCGATTTCAAGTTTATCTGGTGGCGACCCTCAAAAAATTACTATAGAATACTAATGCAGACAAAATAATGTAAATATATCAGAAACCAATCCAGCTGGTTAAAGCCCTGTTTTACCACTGATGGCAAACCTTTGAAGTAAACAAGTGTCACAAATGTCATGATGATTTTTCACAAAAATGTCCTAGAGTGTGATTAAAGCTGACTTTGTCTGTTCCGCTCTTGGCAGTGCTGGCATTTGGGTATTCAAAGCAGCTAGCAACACAGACGAGGCTTTAGCCCAGAATAGTACTATAAACAAGTGCCTGAAACAAGTGCCTGAAACCACAGTGCCATCTGGGAGGTCTGCCCACATTTTTGTTTTTCTAGACACAATTCCAGATTTTTGTTCCACTTCGCTTCCAGTTTTTGAACTATTCGTAACATTATTGGAGGTATTGTCAAATGCTTTGGACGAACACATTTACTGTACATTTTAGTTATTTAGCTAATGCTCGTCTCCTGAGCAAGGTACATATTTGACTGCATACATTTTCTCCTGTAGTGTTTTTTTTTAATGAAGTGGCCATGTGATCTTTTGTGGCCAATTAGATGTTAAACATCCTGTCTGATGTTCCCTGTTGACCCGGTAAAATCCCAACTGGTTTCCAACACCACTTTCAGCAACATCTGTTCTCCCATCCAGATACAGACCAAGACTGCTACTGCTTGGGTTTTGAAATGAGCCACCAGTTGGATGAAATGTGCTATGTTGCTATGTGCTATGTGTTATTCTGCTATGTGTTATTCTGATATGTGCTATGTGTTATTCTGCTATGTGTTATTCTGATATGTGCTATGCTGCTATGTGTTATTCTGCTATGTGTTATTCTGCTATGTGTTATTCTGCAATGTTGCTATGCTACTATGTGTTATTCTGCTATGTGCTATGCTGCTATGTGTTATTCTGCTATGTGTTATTCTGCTATGTGTTATTCTGCAATGTTGCTATGCTACTATGTGTTATTCTGCTATGTGCTATGCTGCTATGTGTTATTCTACTTTGTGTTATTCTGCTATGTGTTATTCTCTATGTGTTATTCTGCTGTGTGTTATTCTGCTATGTGCTATGCTACTATGTGTTATTCTGATATGTGCTATGCTGCTATGTGTTATTCTGCTATGTGTTATTCTGCTATGTGTTATTCTGCTATGTTGCTATGCTACTATGTGTTATTCTGCTATGTGCTATGCTGCTATGTGTTATTCTACTTTGTGTTATTCTGCTATGTTTTATTCTGCTATGTGTTATTCTGCTGTGTGTTATGCTGCTATGTGTTATTATGCTATGTGCTATGCTGCTATGTGTTATTCTGCTATGTGTTATTCTGCTATGTGTTATTCTGCTATGTGCTATGCTGCTATGTGTTATTCTGCCATCTGCTATGCTGCTATGTGTTATTATGCTATGTGCTATGCTGCTATGTGTTATTCTGCTATGTGTTATTCTGCTATGTGTTATTCTGCTATGTGCTATGCTGCTATGTGTTATTCTGCCATCTGCTATGCTGCTATGTGTTATTCTACTTTGAGTTATTCTGCTATGTGTTATTCTGCTATGTGCTATGCTGCTATGTGTTATTCTGCTATGTGCTATGCTGCTATGTGTTATTCTGCTATGTGCTATGCTGCTATTTGTTATTCTGCTATGCTGCTATATGTTATTCTGCTAAGTGCTATGCTGCTATGTGCTATGCTGCCATGTGTTATTCCGGTATGCGCTATGTTGCTATGTGTCCATGCAAGTGTGAAAGCAGTTTACAAATGACTGTATTCCTGTTCTACACCTGTCCATTCAAGTGACAGCAGTTTACAAATGACTGTATTCCTGTTTTACACCTGTCCATGCAAGTGTGAAAGCAGTTTACAAATGACTGTATTCCTGTTCTACACCTGTCCATTCAAGTGACAGCAGTTTACAAATGACTGTATTCCTGTTTTACACCTGTTCATGTAAGTGTGACAGCAAATTACAAATGAATATTTCTGTTTTACACCTGTCTATGCAAGTGAATGTGACAGCAGTTTACAAATGAATGTATTCCTGTTTTACACCTGTCCATGCAAGTGTCAGCAGTTTACAAATGACATGACACATAGAACATGAAACATAGAACATGACACATAGAACATGACACATAGAACATGAAACATAGAACATGACACATAGAACATGAAACATAGAACATGAAACATAGAACATGACACATAGAACATGACACTTCAACCTAGACACATAGAACATGAAACATAGAACATGACACATGGACCTATACACATAGACCT
Organism: Dallia pectoralis; assembly: GCA_029465975.1. Classification (NCBI taxonomy): domain Eukaryota; kingdom Metazoa; phylum Chordata; class Actinopteri; order Esociformes; family Umbridae; genus Dallia; species Dallia pectoralis. The sequence continues at coordinate 15,574,320 of CM055741.1, read as the reverse complement.
ACACACATAGAAAATGACACTTGGAACATGACACTTGGACCTAGACACATAGAACATGACACTTGGAACATGACACATAGAACATGACACTTCGACCTAGACTCATAGACCTAGACACATAAAACCTGACTCATGGAACAGAGTTTAATTGCAGTCTTTGAGTAGATATGCATTTGGGCTAGTGACGTGCACAAAGGCACACCTGTGATGATCACACCTGGGATTAGAAATCAGTCTCCAGAACCAGTTTAGATGTCAGTAGCAGATCAGAGGTCTGTCCTTCTGTAGTTGTATGATGACCTCCTATAATCTGTTATGCATTATCGATTAGCATGCACTCTGCATGAACAGAATGAGGGCTCTTTAAAACCGTGACATAGTTGAAATCACAGAAACATCTAAAGGAAAGATACTTTCTGATCGTGTTAAAGATGGAAAAGCATGTATTGAACGTGTTTTAATGTACATCCTCAATCTCTAGATAATAGGGTCTATTTGGGTCAACAGTTGTGCTTGTACTGTACCACAAAGTGACACATTTAGATGCAGATTTTTATTTTTATTTAAATACATTACATGTCAGGGTACCATGCAACATTATACTTCTGTTTACTGTATTGATCCCCAGAAACTTATTTGTGTTTGCTTTATCCGAGTCCTCTGTGATAGGTTCCCCTCACTCTGTAAAGCCCCGCCCCTCGGTATTTAGTGCGGTAGGACTATTTTCTGTGTGTAATGTGGGGCGGCAGTGCGGATTTTCCCAGTCACTCCCAGCTCTCTGGACAGACTCGCGTTTGGACCCCTGCGCACTCTTATCTGTATATTAGGATATCTGACTGGTAAGTGCATTATTTTGGATATTTCAAAGAGACTAGTTTATCTCATATCACGTTGACAGTTGTGTCGTAATCCGGCCAGAGGCATTCAACCGAAATGGAAATTGGTTACCTGAACTTACTCTGAGATTATGAAAACGTCATGTAAATCAAATAAGAACATGTCAATCAGTGAGAGGTATGCATTCAATTTAAATATATTATTGTTGGCTCTGTTTTGTGCTTTATTTGCGGCCTGCGTGTTATTATATTACACCTTTAATGCTGCACCAGCATCAGGAATTACTATATTTACAGATCCATTTCAAAGCAATGTGCGTTCTATTTGCGTCTGATATCCATTCACCTTGTTTACTTTAAAATCAATGATGGAGGAAATAACGGCCCGCGGGAGCCTACAGTATGATGGATGCAAACAGGCGTGGTCGAGCGGATCTGTGGCACGATGTGCTGTGATGATGTGATGCATGATGTGATGTGATGATGCACGATGTGATGATACATGACGTGATGATGTGAAGATGTGATGATGCACGATGTGATGATGCATGATGTGATGATTCACGATGTGATGATGCATGATATGATGATGCACGATGTGATGATGCACGATGTGATGATACATGATGTGATGATGCTGGAGGACTGTGATTTGGCATGTTTATTTCTCTGTAAAACATGCAAAATGTGACATTTCTGTTTAGTGTTGGGATCTATGTTGTATTCAATATAGTGATGCTTAATGCTGCGTTATGGGTAGTGTTATATGATATTTTATATGATTTTTATTAATTTGGCTGTGGCTGTGCGACAGAACTCCTTGTAGGTTAATAGCAGGATATTGTTTTGCCGTTGAGGGGCAACTGTAATGTTAAATTTTTACATTTTCATGGTGCGATGACTTTATAACCGGAGTATCATCCTTCGCAATGTTCACTGCCTCCCACAAAAACATGCTATGACGCGTCACCTGCACCTGTTTTATGTGGTTCCGACCTACAACAAATCATTCGCATCAACATGTTGCTTGTTCGCCTCCCACATTTAAATTGATGGTCTGTAATATTTGCGTTTGATGCAACTGCGGCCGTCAGTGCGATGCGGATGACTTTCCAGAATAAAAGCAGCCTCCTAATGCCATCTGAGCTGCTGCAATAATGCGGCCCGGGGAAGTATCCACTAATCGTGCGGTTCGGAGAACACGTGCTGATCCTGGACCTGTTTATACAATCTGATTAATTTGGACCTAAAAGAAAAACATATTAAATCAGTACTCATAGGAAAGGACTTGTGCATGCAGGCGCTGTTTGAGTTACTGAAGGACCATAACAATTGACTTTTAATAATACATGTTTGGTTAGATTCAGTAGTAGATACGTCTAGCCCAGGGGTGGCCAACCAGTCAGAGACTAAAAGACACATTTTTTACTGTGTTACCGCAAAGAGCCACATCATACACATAGGCAAAAATAACATTCAGAAAATAAAAGATTAAAAACTATTTCAAAAGATATATTGTGCAATCTGGTGGGGGGAATCAAACCAGGGTCCTCCGGCTTCACAGCCGAGCGCTCTAACCACTACTCCAATTTGTGTTAAATTCAGTATTGTCGTTTTATTTCCGTTCGTTGTTACGTGTTGGGTTTAAATGGTATTTAAAATAAACACCACAAACGTTTAGAGTGTCTCTGCAAATGGATTCTGACTGTACTGAACCCCTAGTTTGTGACACATTCGTGTTTGACGAAAATTCCTTTATTGAATTCAAGCGAAGCAAACACGAGCATTAAAAAAACACAAACTTCGATATGAACGTGAAACCTGACAAAGAGCCGCATGCGGCTTGGGAGCCGCAGGTCGGCCAGGCCTGGTCTAGCCACTACTGTAAGCTCCACTCCATATAGCAATGAATCTCAGCAATCCTTTCAGAATTCATGTATAAATTACATTAGAGCAGCATGTGCCCACTGTGTTTATGGTACCTGATTGGCCTATCTACATCTATATATCTATATCTGACACTCTATAAAGAAAACTGTCTCTGAGAATCAATGACGTTAAGCTCTAAAGGTTCTTTAAAAGGTTATTTGACGAACAATTAGAACGGGTTCTTTGAGGCACCAGAAGAGCTTTAATGCACCTTGACATACATTCTACGAGTCTCTGCAACTTCCCTGAAAGTGGACCTAAACGTTGCCAGGAAAATACCCACCGTAGCATTACGAACAGTGCTTTCGACTTCAATTTCTGACACTATTTCGATTAGATTCAACTTTATTTTCATTCGACAGTACAAGGACAGTACAACGTGATGCAGTTTGCATCCAACCAGAAGTGCAAAAGAGCAGTGCAGAAATCATATGGAGTAGAGTGTGAGGATGTGCAGTTGACATGGATAAGTAAATGTGCAGGTATTGATGTCTTTCCATAGATCTAAATGCATATGTAACTTTTGTCATTGTTCCCATTGAAACACAAGTCCATTGAACAGTCTTTGTGACTGAAGCTCCTGCCATCGTTGCCCCTATAATGAACCCTCTTTCATGGTTAACGAGATCCTTTCCTTTTGCCATCTTGATCCAAGGTGAGAACTGGACCTGCTCAGCATTTCTATAAATGACCCAGTGTATGATCAGATGTTAATTGCTTAATTGGATAATGCAGTACTCCTGTATGGAATAATCTCCAATCATCATGTACCTTCACTCATTCATTCAGCATTTCTATAAATGACACATACACATACATACACGTTCAGATGTTAATTGCTTAATTGGATATTGCAGTACTCCTGTATTGAATAATCTCCAATCATCATGTACCTTCACTCATTCATTCAGGTTCTTTGTCCTTTACTTTGTCATCCGTCTATATATGTACCTCGTTTCACCAGGAGAGTTCATTCCGGGATTACAGAAATGATTATGGGATTTGGGATTTCAGCGTGACCTTACAGAGTGCTCGGATACATCCCATAGCTTAGGTTTAATGGCTTCATAAATGAAAACCTGGAGTTCCCTTATAGCTTTAATAAACAGATTAACAGTGCAGTTTTAGCCTGAATAACACTGAATTACATGTAACACCCGCCTTTATGATGTATTTGTTGTTGTTGACCTATGGCATTAGCAATAGCTATGTTTACGCACTGCCTTCATTTACAAATCTACACACTTTTAATCCACTTTTTCCACTCAGTTGAGTTCTTTTGACCATGGATTAAAGAGACAGTGAGTTGATACTGCAATGGTGAATTGTAAAGCTTCTAATGGCAGCTTTTACCTAGTCAGCCTATCTTGCCTCAAAGGGTGCGGTCCACTTAGTGAGAACAACTGAGGGAAGATGCACGCACGCGCGCACGCACACGCACACACACATACACACACACACGCTATCCATTTGCTTTATTTCACTTGTATACAAAGATGTTTTGAAGCATTTACTTTAGCTTTAAAATTGAGGTTTAATTTGTCTCTGACATTTTAATTAGATAAAACACATAACAGTGTAAACATGAGTCCCATATATAACGGGCATACTTCTACAATGTGTGCTACAATATCTTGTTACGCGTGCAAACCACAAATTACACGATTCTAATATTATGGACTGATGCAGGTTTTTAATATTAATTTATTTCAGGATTCCAACTTGAATTGGGATTTATCTCACATTTGTTCTCCAATTCCTCTTCACTTATTACACAAAATGCTCACGTGGTAAAAAAATTCCTACATGCAGAAAACTGCTCCTCTTAGATATCTACTTTTATCAGTCGAGTCTCAAAGGCAGGTTTAATCGAATATTGAAAACAGAATTGCTTGACATAAAATATGTGGTGTCGTTAGGGCTGGAAATCAACATGGATAGATCAGTATGACATATAGTGGTGGATAGGGCGGCAGTCTGTTTTCTGTCAAGGCATGCAACGGACATTAGAGGAGAGGAATGAGGGAGCAGAGTGTGGAATGTTGGGAAGCAGGGTGCGGAATGCTGGGAAGCAGCTGCCACCACAGGGGTGACAGGTGAGGGCCACATGGCCTTGTGTAAGTTTGAATGTGTGTGTGCGTGTGTGTGTGAGGTTGGGTGTTGGTATGGACCTTGTTTTGGGAATGGGCAACAATCTTTGGCGAAGCTGTGCCTCATGAATGAATGTCCGTTGGAATGACAGTCAGACATTTCGTCCATTGTGAACATGTTTCCACAGCTGTGTCTTTTAATCTTAAAGGAATTTACGCTCTTATTTTGCTTGTTGTTACGCTCTTAGCTTGCTTGTTGTTACGCACTTAGCTTGTTTGTTGTTACGCTCTTAGCTTGTTTGTTGTTGCGCACTTAGCTTGTTTGTTGTTACGCTCTTAGCTTGTTTGTTGTTGCGCACTTAGCTTGCTTGTTGTTATGCTGTTATGTTTATTATTACACACTTAGCTTGCTTGTAGTTATGCTCTCAGCTCGCTTGTAGTTACGCACTTAGCTTGCTTGTAGTTACGCACTTAGCTTGCATTGTTGTTTGGGAAAGGCTCGTTTGGGAACGGTGTGGTGAGACACATGCGGCAGTTTCCAAATCACTTTGCAACAAAACATGGCCATAGGTGCGTGTTGGACTTCTGGGAACTGAAAGGGGATAAAAACGGACTAAGAATGTTGTTTAAAGTAAAAAAAGGAACATGTTCCAAGGTTCGGACTCGGAAATGTTTGGAATCGCTCAAGTCAAATGGCTGATAACATTTTCTGCGCCATCTTAGTCCAAACAGATCTAGCGGATATTACAGAGACCCCTTGGGAGTGGGCGGATACCATGCAGAGTGCAGCCAGTAATAGTTGTTCTCATTCCCTGGATATATGATATGCAGTTGTTTCCAGGATCCCCGTCTCTCTTCTAAGTGACCTAACGCAATTTCTGACTGGGAAGGATGAAGCTCAGCAAAGCCTGTTGGGTTGATGTAATGTCTTTCAAAATGTTGGTTTGGGCCCAATAACACATGCAAAATATTGATACCACACGTTGTCTAGCTGAGAATGCGTTTTAAAGCCTTTATTTGATGTTTTCCCATCTTTTTCATTGTTGTGTGCTATCATTTCTTTCCGGTACCGACCAGTGGTGTTTTTTCCTACACACTTTTGGCACTTGAGCATTTACACGTTTGAGGAGAAACACAGACAACCACATTAGAGCAGATGGAGCGTAGAGTCCATTAGAGTCCAAGGGTGCTGCGTTGTGTGGCAAAACTGGATTAACTCTTTTTATTAACCCCCCCAAAAAACATTGTCTTTAATGTTGGCTCAGGGAACGAGGGGTGGGGGGTTGTGGAAGTGTCTTTGGAACAGTCTAGAATATCAAGAGGATGCAGTGCCCTGGTCATTTCCTGGGGTTGTACCTCGTGTTTTCTTCCCGGTTCTCATGGTTCCTCGTGCCATTAAAGCAGGAAGGGATGATCTCACTGGTAAAAGCGGCAGCATTCATAAAGTAGTAAAACACTTGTAAACGCTGCAAGAAGGTGTTAAACGTTGTTAATGAACAAACGTATTCATGAAGTGAATAAAAACATTGTTTTCTGCATTTGAGCAGTTAGTGGAAAAGTGTATATTTGCATAGCATTCCTGTCAATCTTCAAGCCATGTCAGTAAGACTTCTTGTAATGTGTTCTTAATGTGCAAGAACATGCAATATGACTAAAATACAGTATAACATTTTTAGAATATTGATAAATACATAAAGCAGACTACAAGGGAGAGAAGGAAAAAGAGGGAGACTAGGTTTGAATGTAAGTTAAAGGAGTCATTTGTTTGATTTCCTCCAAACAAATTCAGGAAAGAATATTCAGGAAACAGGAGTGAATTTTTATTCCATGTAAATTATTTTTTTAATAATAAAACCGGACCACGTTAGTGAACCTTTCCTCATTTCACTCAAACAAATCTCAACTCAGAAAAACGGTTCCAGGTTACTGGACTGAGATTTCTTTTTAAAAACCTTCAACTAAAAATGAAGTTTGAACTTTTGAACTTTTCCAAATGAGAACAGGTGCCACAGGTAATAGAAACAGAGGAATAAAACAAGGCACATTTATGTTGTTGTCAACATACAGTCAATTAAATCTTTAATCGAGCTTGACTAGCTAGGGATAGGGCGAATGAACACAAAGCTCAGAACAGCTTTACTGTTTCAATGCAGTGTAGCAGAAGCTCGCTTGAAACTACAATACCACGCTTCAAATCACAAAATCTCCCGTTCATAATAACAACTGTATAATAGTTCTAATGCAGTGTTTTAGAAGGACCAAACAATGCTTTGCCACTAGTACAAAATCAAAACTGAGTTAGAAAGGAGTAACAACACTACGCACTCACTCTCACACACATACAGGAAATTAGACAGGAAGCAAGACAAATGAAGATCTTTACAGCTTCCAAGGGATTTGATCATGGGATTGATGACGTCTTCGTTTAACCAATCTCTTTTTAAACCAGAACGCAATACACCACACAAATGGTTAAAGACCAAACACCAAGCTACTGTGTCTTATACTGTGGCGCTACCGTAATATTCCAGTCCTCATTCCACAATGTCTCTGGTTCCATACTTTCTGCTGTGGTTAATACGATTTTGTTGAACAAAAATGTCAGCTTTTTTTCATTGTCAAACTCCAGTTTTATTGCAGTTGGCATTTTCATTAGTCTTTATTATTCATTCATTATTCACATTACCTCAAGTGCAACGATAACGACTGAGGAAACTATGTGCTCCTCCGGGTAATGCATCTAAATCAAACATGTCATATGACATTATGTCCAGCAGATGTTCCTGCTGTGCACTGTGTTGGAAAGCTTCGAGCAATGAAGAGTTTTTTTTCTTCGAAACAAAGCCTCAGTGGTTCGGAAAGCCTTGGTTTCCCATCCATATCTAAGGACATTGACCATGAACATTGAAAACCAACAAAAATAAAAGCTACACTGACGACATTCACTACTACCAGCAATGAACCACCAGGACTGACACAAAAGGAAAAACTAAATACAAAAACAAACGAGGGCTGACTAGACACAGGTGAGGGAAAACACAGGTGTAACAAATGGTAAATGATTACAATGGAGAAATACTAGACAAATACACACAAGGACCGGGTGAGGTCAGGCCAAAACATGACCAGAATGAAATCATCACAGTAGTAATCCAATCATGACGTAACAAAGGCAAAACACATTGGCAAATTTTCTGGGTTGAGGGCTACGGCGATGTATCTCACAGTTTCTTGCAATACGGCCAAACAACCGTTTAGGTTCACTGTGAGATCGTTCAACAATCTTGGCGAACATTTCATTTTTTATGCAAAAAAACTAGGGATGCACGATATTCGTTTTTGGCCGATATCCGATATGCTGATAATTTTAAACTTGTTTTGGCCGATACAGATACCAATATACTTGTAGAAGAATAAATTATATGCCAGTGCCACATTTTATTTTTAAGTTCAGACTTCAAACGTCAGTCCTTACAAGTAAAATAAATACAAATACATTTTCAAATAATTTACGTAATTCACGTAGCACAACATGCACTCGTTCTTTTTCTATTTTCCATTTCATAAACATATTATCAAATGCGAATGCAATTGTAACTGCTGTGTGAGAACCGGAGCACATCGGTGAGTGTAGTCTATCCACTGGGCAGTGGGGCTCAACATGCTAACAGGACTGGTAAAACTAATGTGACTGGAAAAACTCTGGACTGGAGTTCAGGTAATGCGACAGCAGTAGTGACGGCTAATAGCATAACGCGGCTAATAGCATAACGCGGCTAATAGCATAACGCGGCTAATAGCATAACGCGGCTAATAGCATAACGCGGCTAATAGCATAACGCGGCTAATAGCATAACGCGGCTAATAGCATAACGCGGCTAATAGCATAACGCGGCTAATAGCATAACGCGGCTAATAGCATAACGCGGCTAATAGCATAACGCGGCTAATAGCATAACACGGCTAATAGCTACATCATTAGCCTGCTGAAGCCAACATCTGGTTAACATGAGCAATACATTTAATGATTTAGTCGTATAACTATTACCTTTGGATGTTCGCTGCTGTTTTTTCTAGATTTGTACTGAAGTAGAGGCAGATTATGGGTTTTTGTCGGCGTTTTTTCCTTCTACTCGGGATGACGGCTACTCGGGATGACGGCGTAATCATATTTGTAGTGTTGAACGAGTGTTGTTTTACGCCTCCTCTCATCACTTTGTGCCTCAACTACTGCAAATAGCAAGTTTGTTATCTGTTTTACAGATCTCTAAATACCTCCACACAGCCGACATGTAGGAAGTTTAAGTTGCTTGCGTTCATGCTACGTTCACGGTCGTCACGCGCGCATAGTAAACACGCCACACTATCGGCAATGCTCATCGGCAGAAATATTAATATCTGCCGATATAGATCATTTTAAGCTTTTATCGGCCGATACCGATGTTGTGCCGATATCATCGTGCATCCCTAAAAAAAACTATAATTTTCTGACATCCACCTATGTCCGAAATGCATGCTTTAGGAGTAGCCAAATTGACGGCTTCTCCATGGTTCATCGAACTATTTAACTGTATGTCATCAGCATTAAAATGGAAATTGACATTGTGGATTCTTCCTCACTCGGGGTGTAATTAGTTTGGAAATTGTTTTAGTTTTTTGGACACACCAGGTGGGGGTTTTGTAATTAGTTTTGTATTCAAGTAGAACGTTTGCCTTTTTACATGTTTGGTTATTGTTTCTATGCCACGTAGACTATGCTGGTGAGTGTGGGACTTATATCACTGTTACATTTACATTTACACTGTTGTTTGTATTTTATAAGTCACATTGTTAAGGGCATTTTCATTTAAACAGTCTATAGTTTTGTGTCGCCGTTTAAGGTTTGTTTTAAGTTTTAAATAAACCTGTCGGTAATGGGAGATACACGCTCTGACCTATACACTGAATCAATTCAATTGTGCTACCAAGCGTCTTACTAAACATATAATACAGCGACATTGGACAACACACGAAGAACTCAACGAAATACAGACGTGACATTGAAATAATATCCGACAAGGTGGAATCCCAAACTATAGAGTTAAATAGCACCGGCGATTGCTAACAAGCCCTAGCCGTGCTAACAACAAAACAATCACCAGAAACAGGAAGTGCATCCCACTAAACTCCCTGTGTGGAACAAAAACTCACCACACCCGTGACACGTGGTCTAGAGCAGTGGTTTTCAAAGTGCAAAGCAAATTGGAAGGACAATTTAACAAATATATATACTATATATATATATTATTTTTAAAGAGGCGAGTCCTGTGGATCTATTCCCTGATCTTCTGGTAACATTCCTTGAATACTGAACGTTCTAGTTAGAGCTACGTCTACTCTCTGCCTGGCGAAACGCCGTCGGAGGGGAAACGAGCTGGGGCGCTTGTTCTCTCCATGCGTTGTGGACTAAAATGTCTGAACAGAAGTCAGAACACAGAATTCTCTGGCAAAACAAAAGGAGTAGGAATACTTTTCTACGTGAATGATTTCACTTGTTTTTATTTTACATGAAAACATTTTAAGAAATATAGGGAAAAAAAACTAGGAAAGAACACAGGCAAAGCCTTAGTATGTTAATATAAAGATTACTTTTTTATTTATATAATGAGTTTATTATTTTGGGATTTGTTTTAAAATGTAACATTATTTATTAGTCATTTGACACTAATGATATATCAATTCAATAAAAAGACACTAACTTGTGACAATTATTTGTCTGAAATATCATTTTGTAAAAAGAAATTGCGAGAGAATCGTATTGTGCCATCAGCATCGGGGATCGTATCCCGTCGTGACTTGAGTGAATCGCTTGTGCACCAGTGACTTGATTAAAATGATTTTCGCCACAAAACAGTACATTATAGGACCCATTGATATCAATAGCGGTTTCAATACGCTCAGACTAGGACTGTGCAATATGGAGCAGCGGTCATATCTGGATCACCTAACACCTAGTCAATTAGTGACCTAATTAATCAAGTACAAGGTGAGGGCAAAGTTATGTAGTCACTCGGGCCTCCGTGGAACCGGTTTGACACCGGTTCTGTAAAGCAAGGTAGAAGTATACAGCTTTAGCGCTCTGCTGGTCGGAAGGTGTATCGCGGTTTGTTTAACCGTTGAAAAAACTTGGAATTGTCACAAATGGTTATCGATTTTCTACTGGCTTGTAGTGCATCGTCATATCCATAGTAACAAGAGATGATGTAGCCTGTAACCATGGGAGCAACGTGTGATGTAGATTGTAGGGCTGTAAGTGTGTGGGTGTCTGGGTACATGAAATACAGTCATATTATGTTTAAGTGTATGTCTGTCAGAGATTATTCTACATACCTTATACCTTATACTTAAGTATATTAGACATTGCATTGTATGATTGCACTGTGGATATTTTACATTTATCCTGTTAGCCTAGCCCAAAACCCTTGCATTCATATCTTGGCGTGTGTAAAAAAAGGAGATTGCAAATGGCAGACTATGACAGGAAAATCTGGTCATCATCTTCTCTTGTCCCAGATAGTCGTCCTGACAGTCGTCATTGTAAAAAGTTTCTGTGAGAAATGTGTAATGATAGCTTCAGACGAAACTACTCCACACAATCCAGCCCACTGTTAGATGGCACAAAGGCTGCTGGGTATTCTGGGGTCCTTGGCAATTTACCAAGCTAGTATCCAAGCTGTTGCAATTTCCATCACTCAGTGTGAGTGGGTGGAAGACACAGATAATGATAACCTCTTTTAAACAAAGGCTTGCTTAAATGTACTAAGTGCCCTTTGGACGTAAGTGTAGGGTGCATTTTGTGATTCTTTTTCTTGAGGGAGGATGTAGATGGGACATTCTAATTTCTGCAGTGCTTCCGCAGTGGATTGTATTAGTAAATTGTAAATGTGTTCCATCAATGTGAACATGGAATGTACCTTAAAAATAACTTTTCGACAGTAAAAACACTACATATTTGTATCCACAAGCTCACTGTAGCCCAGATCTCAGTTATACAGCAGGTGAAGCTACGCCTATGATGGAAGTAGCGTTATAATCAACAATTAGTTTGATGTGTTGATGTTTTAATATATTTGATATAGTTTCATGACCAGACAGGCGGTAGCAGTTGCATGGAATAAGGACATTGAGGGAGACAGAGAGGAAGGGCAGATACAGTGTGGGATAAGTGCTGTTTTCAAACTCTGAGCTGACATTAGAACTCATTTGTTGTTGTGACCTTGAGCAATAGACTTAACCGTAATAGCTTGGGCTGGATTATAAACTCCCGGTTAAGAGTGTATGCTAAAGATTTAATGCGCTAAATGACTAGATATGAGCGGTCTTGCTGGCTGGTCTGAGGCCATTTTTCTCTTTTTTAAATATGGTTTATTTTGAGATTGACCCTAGCAAAGATGTGAGAGTTCAACGGCTGCATACATGGAATGTGTTGTGTGGAGGGATTGGAAGGAATTGATCAATTGATTCTGAATTAAGAACTGTAACAACTGTGATGGGTTACTGGAAGAAGAGGCCACCTAGTGGTTGAGATGAGTAGTATTCAGAATGAAATCAGAAGTTCAGAGACAAAGTACAAACGAGAACATAATCACATACCCTGGAAAGCTCATGGGAGTTAGAGTTGGTGTTGTAGTATGAATCAGTATCAGTATGACTGTTGATATTCTCATATCACCTGTTACATTACAGTTGGTTCACCACCAGACGGTCGGTTTTAGCCGTTTTTTTTCCTTTCCGGGCAGCGACATTTGTAGATCTTCAATACCAATCGATCCAAAGCTTCTGATTCATTTCCAGGACTGCATCTCCTCTTACATCCTGTAAATGTTAAGAGCACAAATGCATCATGCTAATGACAATGTTGCCGAATCCTCGGTTTCCTTCTGATTACACATAGAAATAGTTTATAATAGATGGAATATACTCATGACACAATGCATATTCCACTACACATATAAATAGTTTACAATAGATGGAATATACTCTTGACACAATGCATCTGCCACTACACATAGAAATAGTTTATAATAGATGGAATATACTCATGACACAATGCACCTCCCACTACACATAGAAATAGTTTATAATAGATGGAATATAATTATGACACAATGCATCTGCCACTACACATAGAAATAGTTTATAATAGATGGAATATAATTATGACACAATGCATCTGCCACTACATACAGAAATAGTTTATAATAGATGGAATATACTCATGACACAATGCATCTGCCACTACATATAGAAATAGTTTATAATAGATGGAATATACTCATGACACAATGCATATTCCACTACACATATAAATAGTTTACAATAGATGGAATATACTCATGACACAATGCATCTGCCACTACACATAGAAATAGTTTATAATAGATGGAATATACTCATGACACAATGGATCTGCCACTACACATAGAAATAGTTTATAATAGATGGAATATACTCATGACACAATGCATATTCTACTAGACCACTACACATAGAAATAGTTTATAATAGATGGAATATACTCATGACACAATGCATATTCCACTACACATATAAATAGTTTATAATATATGGAATATACTCATGACACAATGCATCTGCCACTACACATAGAAATAGTTTATAATAGATGGAATATACTCATGACACAATGCATATTCCACTAGACCACTACACATAGAAATAGTTTATAATAGATGGAATATACTCATGACACAATGCATCTGCCACTACACATAGAAATAGTTCATAATAGATGGAATATACTCATGACACAATGCATATTCCACTAGACCACTACACATAGAAAGAGTTTATAATAGATGGAATATAATTATGACACAATGCATCTGCCACTACACATAGAAATAGTTCATAATAGATGGAATATAATCATGACACAATGCACCTCCCACTACACATAGAAATAGTTTATAATATATGGAATATACTCATGACACAATGCATCTGCCACTACACATAGAAATAGTTTATAATAGATGGAATATACTCATGACACAATGCATATTCCACTAGACCACTACACATAGAAATAGTTTATAATAGATGGAATATACTCATGACACAATGCATCTGCCACTACACATAGAAATAGTTCATAATAGATGGAATATACTCATGACACAATGCATATTCCACTAGACCACTACACATAGAAATAGTTTATAATAGATGGAATATACTCATGACACAATGCATCTCGCACTACACATAGAAATAGTTTATAATAGATGGAATATAATCATGACACAATGCACCTCCCACTACACATAGAAATAGTTTATAATAGATGGAATATAATTATGACACAATGCATCTGCCACTATATACAGAAATAGTTTATAATAGATGGAATATACTCATGACACAATGCATCTGCCACTACATATAGAAATAGTTTATAAGAGATGGAATATACTCATGACACAATGCATATTCCACTAGACCACTACACATAGAAATAGTTTATAATAGATGGAATATACTCATGACACAATGCATCTGCCACTACACATAGAAATAGTTTATAATAGATGGAATATACTCATGACACAATGCATCTGCCACTACATACAGAAATAGTTTATAATAGATGGAATATACTCATGACACAATGCATATTCCACTAGACCACTACACATAGAAATAGTTTATAATAGATGGAATATACTCATGACACAATGCATCTGCCACTACATACAGAAATAGTTTATAATAGATGGAATATACTCATGACACAATGCATCTGCCACTACATACAGAAATAGTTTATAATAGATGGAATATACTCATGACACAATGCATCTGCCACTACACCTAGACATAGTTTAGAATAGATGGAATATACTCATGACACAATGCATCTGCCACTACACCTAGACATAGTTTAGAATAGATGGAATATACTCATGACACAATGCATCTGCCACTACATACAGAAATAGTTTATAATAGATGGAATATACTCATGACACAATGCATCTGCCACTACATACAGAAATAGTTTATAATAGATGGAATATACTCATGACACAATGCATCTGCCACTACACCTAGACATAGTTTAGAATAGATGGAATATACTTAGCAGCAGTTTGCTCTAGTTCTGTTTATTGTGTGGTCGAGCCGTTGTGGGTCGGTCTGTGGGTCGGTCTGTGGGTCGGTCTGTGGGTCGGTCTGTGGTTCGGTCTGTGGTTCGGTCTGTGGGTCGTTCTGTGGGTCGGCCTGTGGATCGGTCTGTGGGTCGGCCTGTGAATAGGTCTGTGCTGTGGGTCGGTCTGTGCTGTGGGTCGGTCTGTGAGTCGGCCTGTGAATCGGTCTGTGCTGTGGGTCGGTCTGTGCTGTGGGTCGGTCTGTGGGTTGGCCTGTGAATCGGTCTGTGCTGTGGGTCGGTCTGTGCTGTGGGTTGGCCTGTGGATGGGTCAAGCACTTCTTACAGATACTAAATCATAATATTGAATTGAGATCTGTAATTCATTGACGTAGCAAGTCAATTAAGAACCAATTGTTAGTACATTGACACCCTGAATATAGACAATCTGGACTTTAGAGCTGCTATATTTCCACTAGATGGTGCTGCTGTGTATCTGTGTGTCTGGCAGCAGCAAAATACATTTATTACTATTCCAATGTAATCCATGGAGAATTCATTTGGATTGTCTCATCAACTACTTCATGTTATTTGAGCGCAATTTCACAGTGGAACGCAAAAAAATATAGCTGGGAAAATGGAAAACTTAGGTCAGTACAGAGATGTACCCTAGAATACAGCACTACTGAGGTCAGTACCCAGATGTACCCTAGAATACAGCACTACTGAGGTCAGTCCCCAGATGTACCCTAGAATACAGCACTACTGAGGTCAGTCCCCAGATCTACACTAGAATACAGCACTACTGAGGTCAGTCCCCAGATGTACCCTAGAATACAGCACTACTGAGGTCAGTCCCCAGATGTACCCTAGAATACAGCACTACTGAGGTCAGTCCCCAGATGTACCCTAGAATACAGCACTACTGAGGTCAGTCCCCAGATGTACCCTAGAATACAGCACTACTGAGGTCAGTCCCCAGATGTACCCTAGAATACAGCACTACTGAAGTCAGTCCCCAGATGTACCCTAGAATACAGCACTACTGAAGTCAGTCCCCAGATGTACCCTAGAATACAGCACTACTGAGGTCAGTCCCCAGATGTACCCTAGAATACAGCACTACTGAGGTCAGTCCCCAGATGTACACTAGAATACAGCACTACTGAGGTCAGTCCCCAGATCTACCCTAGAATAAACCGCTGCTCCACCAACATGGAATTGGCATATGCATCAGTTTGTCTCTCTCTGTTATTGCAGGGCTTCATCAGAAGCAACCGATGAGGAAGTGTGAACCGTCAAAAGGTCAAAGGTGAACAGTCAGGATGACGACAGTAGCCGCGGAGTTTGAGCACATGGAGATCTCTCAGCAGTTCAGCAGCAGCGACACTGTGAACAATCGCTGGGATGACGAGTGGGACAACGAGAACAGCTCAGCACGCCTGTTTGAGCGCTCACGCATCAAGGCCCTGGCAGGTAAGGGTTAAGGTTAGGGCCCTCTAATATACACAGACATGTGCCCTTGTTAGGGCCCTCTAATATACACAGACATGTGCCCTTGTTAGTGCCCTCTAATATACACAGACATGTGCCCTTGTTAGGGCCCTCTAATATACACAGACATGTGCCCTTGTTAGTGCCCTCTAATATACACAGACATGTGCCCTTGTTAGTGCCCTCTAATATATACAGACATGTGCCCTTGTTAGTGCCCTCTAATATATACAGACATGTGCCCTTGTTAGTGCCCTCTAATATACACAGACATGTGCCCTTGTTAGTGCCCTCTAATATACACAGACATGTGCCCTTGTTAGTGCCCTCTAATATATACAGACATGTGCCCTTGTTAGTGCCCTCTAATATATACAGACATGTGCCCTTGTTAGTGCCCTCTAATATACACAGACATGTGCCCTTGTTAGGGCCCTCTAATATACACAGACATGTGCCCTTGTTAGTGCCCTCTAATATATACAGACATGTGCCCTTGTTAGTGCCCTCTAATATACACAGACATGTGCCCTTGTTAGTGCCCTCTAATATATACAGACATGTGCCCTTGTTAGTGCCCTCTAATATACACAGACATGTGCCCTTGTTAGGCCCTCTAATATACACAGACATGTGCCCTTGTTAGGGCCCTCTAATATACACAGACATGTGCCCTTGTTAGGGCCCTCTAATATACACAGACATGTGCCCTTGTTAGTGCCCTCTAATATACACAGACATGTGCCCTTGTTAGTGCCCTCTAATATACACAGACATGTGCCCTTGTTAGTGCCCTCTAATATACACAGACATGTGCCCTTGTTAGTGCCCTCTAATATATACAGACATGTGCCCTTGTTAGTGCCCTCTAATATACACAGACATGTGCCCTTGTTAGGGCCCTCTAATATACACAGACATGTGCCCTTGTTAGGGCCCTCTAATATACACAGACATGTGCCCTTGTTAGGGCCCTCTAATATACACAGACATCTGCCCTTGTTAGTGCCCTCTAATATACACAGACATGTGCCCTTGTTAGTGCCCTCTAATCTACACAGACATCTGCCCTTGTTAGTGCCCTTTAATATACACAGACATGTGCCCTTGTTAGTGCCATCTAATATATACAGACATGTGCCCTTGTTAGTGCCCTCTAATATACACAGACATGTGCCCTTGTTAGTGCCCTCTAATATACACAGACATGTGCCCTTGTTAGTGCCCTCTAATATATACAGATATCTGCCCTTGTTAGGACCCTCTAATCTACACAGACATGTGCCCTTGTTAGGGCCCTCTAATATACACAGACATGTGCCCTTGTTAGTGCCCTCTAATATACACAGACATGTGCCCTTGTTAGTGCCCTCTAATATACACAGACATGTGCCCTTGTTAGTGCCTTCTTAAATACACAGACATCTGCCCTTGTTAGTGCCCTCTAATATACACAGACATGTGCCCTTGTTAGTGCCCTCTAATATACACAGACATGTGCCCTTGTTAGTGCCCTCTAATATATACAGATATCTGCCCTTGTTAGGACCCTCTAATATACACAGACATCTGCCCTTGTTAGGGCCCTTTAATATACACAGACATGTGCCCTTGTTAGTGCCCTCTAATCTTCACAGACATGTGCCCTTGTTAGGACCCTCTAATATACACAGACATGTGCCCTTGTTAGTGCCCTCTAATATACACAGACATGTGCCCTTGTAAGTGCCCTCTAATATACACAGACATGTGCCCTTGTTAGTGCCCTCTAATATATACAGACATGTGCCCTTGTTAGGGCCCTCTAATTTACACAGACATGTGCCCTTGTTAGTGCCCTCTAATATACACAGACATGTGCCCTTGTTATTGCCCTCTAATATATACAGACATGTGCCCTTGTTAGTGCCCTCTAATATATACAGACATGTGCCCTTGTTAGTGCCCTCTAATATACACAGACATGTGCCCTTGTTAGGGCCCTCTAATATACACAGACATGTGCCCTTGTTAGTGCCCTCTAATATACACAGACATGTGCCCCTGTTAGTGCCCTCTAATATACACAGACATGTGCCCTTGTTAGTGCCCTCTAATATACACAGACATGTGCCCTTGTTAGTGCCCTCTAATATATACAGACATGTGCCCTTGTTAGTGCCCTCTAATATACACAGACATGTGCCCTTGTTAGGGCCCTCTAATATACACAGACATGTGCCCTTGTTAGGGCCCTCTAATATACACAGACATCTGCCCTTGTTAGTGCCCTCTAATATACACAGACATGTGCCCTTGTTAGTGCCCTCTAATCTACACAGACATCTGCCCTTGTTAGTGCCCTTTAATATACACAGACATGTGCCCTTGTTAGTGCCATCTAATATATACAGACATGTGCCCTTGTTAGTGCCCTCTAATATACACAGACATGTGCCCTTGTTAGTGCCCTCTAATATATAAAGACATGTGCCCTTGTTAGTGCCCTCTAATATATACAGATATCTGCCCTTGTTAGGACCCTCTAATCTACACAGACATGTGCCCTTGTTAGGGCCCTCTAATATACACAGACATGTGCCCTTGTTAGTGCCCTCTAATATACACAGACATGTGCCCTTGTTAGTGCCCTCTAATATACACAGACATGTGCCCTTGTTAGTGCCTTCTTATATACACAGACATCTGCCCTTGTTAGGACCCTCTAATATACACAGACATGTGCCCTTGTTAGTGCCCTCTAATATATACAGATATCTGCCCTTGTTAGGACCCTCTAATATACACAGACATCTGCCCTTGTTAGGGCCCTCTAATATACACAGACATGTGCCCTTGTTAGTGCCTTCTTATATACACAGACATCTGCCCTTGTTAGGACCCTCTAATATACACAGACATGTGCCCTTGTTAGTGCCCTCTAATATATACAGATATCTGCCCTTGTTAGGACCCTTTAATATACACAGACATGTGCCCTTGTTAGTGCCCTCTAATCTTCACAGACATGTGCCCTTGTTAGTGCCTTCTTATATACACAGACATCTGCCCTTGTTAGGACCCTCTAATATACACAGACATGTGCCCTTGTTAGTGCCCTCTAATATATACAGATATCTGCCCTTGTTAGGACCCTTTAATATACACAGACATGTGCCCTTGTTAGTGCCCTCTAATCTTCACAGACATGTGCCCTTGTTAGGACCCTCTAATATACACAGACATCTGCCCTTGTTAGTGCCCTCTAATATACACAGACATGTGCCCTTGTAAGTGCCCTCTAATATACACAGACATGTGCCCTTGTTAGTGCCCTCTAATATATACAGACATGTGCCCTTGTTAGGGCCCTCTAATATACACAGACATGTGCCCTTGTTAGTGCCCTCTAATATACACAGACATGTGCCCTTGTTAGTGCCCTCTAATATATACAGACATGTGCCCTTGTTAGGGCCCTCTAATATACACAGACATGTGCCCTTGTTAGTGCCCTCTAATATACACAGACATGTGCCCTTGTTAGTGCCCTCTAATATATACAGACATGTGCCCTTGTTAGGGCCCTCTAATATACACAGACATGTGCCCTTGTTTGTGCCCTCTAATATACACAGACATGTGCCCTTGTTAGTGCCCTCTAATATATACAGACATGTGCCCTTGTTAGGGCCTTCTAATATACACAGACATGTGCCCTTGTTAGTGCCCTCTAATATACACAGACATGTGCCCTTGTTAGTGCCCTCTAACCATCCAAAGAGTGAATCTGTAAGTCCTGTGTGGTCATCTGACAAGTGGTTTTAAAAACAACATGTATTTGGTTTTGCTAGTATTAAGTTTAAGTTTTCAAGTGCTACCTGCACTTAATTAAATCAGACTGTAAACAGGCCATACCAGCTCATCACATGTAGCTCACAAACGGCTTCAGAGGAATGGCAACAAGGTAACTAAAAACAACACCTCTTTGCTTATTAGTACATATAATACTGATAGCCAGACATAATCAGTGTCAATTCATGTTGATGGGGACAGCAATTGGTTTCTTTTGAAAGCTAGCGAGAAGCTTGAGAAGCTGTCCTGATACACACATATAGAATCCTGGGTGTTAGCTGTAAACTCCACAAATAAACTCCACAAATAAACTCCACAAATAAACTCCACTAATAAACTCCACAAATAAACTCCACAAATAAACTCCACAAATAAACTCCACAAATAAACTCCACTAATAAACTCCACAAATGAACTCCACTAATAAACTCCACTAATAAACTCCACTAATAAACTCCACTGATAAACTCCACTGATAAACTCCACTGATAAACTCTACTGATAAACTCTACTGATAAACTCTACTGATAAACTCTACTGATAAACTCTACTGATAAACTCTACTGATAAACTCTACTGATAAACTCCACTGATAAACTCTACTGATAAACTCCACTGATAAACTCCACTGATAAACTCCACTGATAAACTCCACTAATAAACTCCACTAATAAACTCCACTAATAAACTCCACTAATTAACTTTTTTTACCTGATACTGTACATTGTGAAGAATGGATCAAGAAATCACAGTTGTGACATGCCTTATCTGTTTTATTTAATTTGTAAAATTGTATGTATTTTCCTTACCAGGGACTGTTTTGTTTAATATAATATTCAGAATATAATATTCAGAAAGGGGTTACTTTTTGTTGGGTAGTTTTCTTCTCTCAAGGCTTTCATATGGTAAACAGTAAAGATATTGCATAAACTGATTTCAGACATAAGGTATTACTAGAAAATTGTTATAGCAGAGTTGATAGATATTATGTAGAAAAATCCCCTCAGTAAATTCACCATACTTGAACACAGCATTTTTAAAGGTAGAAGATTGCTCTGAACTGATCAGTCAGCCCTGCAAGTGGTTTATTTATTTCTGTCTGGAGACCACGAGCTGTTTTGAGAATAAAAGTGTTTAGCAATCCAACGAGCATCTAGCTTCTCACATGACTGTGTTTTCCTGCATTCCTGCCCAGCGGAGCGTACTCCTCTCTGCCTGCTGCTGTTGGGAGGAGCCTCTGAGAGCGCCTCTGATATCTCATATATGATTTATAAATGTGGTTCCTTAAAGACCTACCAATTTGGGGCAGTACGTTGATTAGCAGTTTGATCATCTGATAAGTAACCCTAAGGGTTCTGGATTGATGAACTGAATCTGTTGTTCATTCTTGAGCAAAGCAGTTTGTCATCACCCCAGCGCCACTCACAATCTATTAGTGGGGGTCGGGTCAAATGCACGAGGCAAGCCTCGTTTGAACCTTGTGTGCAATCTGACACATTTGCTACGGTTAACCATGAATTGAATGAGAAACTGACCCAGAATGCACACTATGACTCAAACAGGATGTGACATTGTACATTCCCAGCTGATTTGTTACTCTTGATGTGAATCGTGTGAATCATGTGGTTCTCTATAGGGCTTCTTTAACAATGTCATGGTCATCTCTTTCTCTTTAGAGGGTACACTGATGTTCTAAAGTTCAGGGTCACTTTTTTTTTAGGAAGAAAAGCAGATTCTGGTCAATAAACAACAACAGTACATTGTCCAGAAATACAGTGTAGACATTGTGAATGTTGTAAATGATTATTGTAGCTGAAAATGGCTGACTTAATGGGATATCAACATAGGCGTACAGAGGTCGATTAAAGCAACATGTGTTTCAATGGCACTATGGCAGGTTGTGTTTGCTTATCGTATTTTACCATTTTAAAAGGCAAATTGATCATCAGAAATCCATTCTGCATTTATGTTAGTACAGCTGTAAACGGTTGTGCTGATTAAAGAAGCTAACTGGGCCTTCTTTTGACTAGTTTAGCATCTGGAGCATCAGCAATTGTGGGTCCAGTTAGAATTTCAGTTAAATTTGATGTTAATGTGATGTTAAAAAAAGTGTTTTTAGTTTAGATTTTCTTACCATTTCTAAATGACCTCAAACCATTGAACTGTAGTGTAATCCATCAACCATAATCTTATTGATTACAAATGTAACCACACCGATTGTTTTATTTGGAGCAGTGGGTAGCTCAGTGCTATTGTTCTCAATCGGCCTACCTGGTAAAATTAAGGTAAAATAAAATTAACTTGGAGATATTATGGCTTACAGCTTTGGACTTTATAAATAATTGAAGTTTGACCCTGAAATGCTACATGGAAATGCTAATGATGTTCTGTCCCTAATTAAAGCCCCCAAACAGCAGTACATAAGAACCCAGGTGTCACGATTGGTGTGGTGGCGTTGCTACACGGACATATTTCGGTGATGCACTTCCTTGTTTCACTTCCGTGTTTACGTTTGTCTCACGGCTGTTTGCACTTATAATCAATGGGATATAAGAGGGTCGCGAGCAGTGCACTCGTTGCTTCGCATTGTTACATGTCACACGTTATTTTAGAGGTGAGTGTGTTATACTACTGTTGTCATTATATGGGTTTTGTGTAAGACGCTATATGCGCACCTTTTATTTCATATCAACAGTTTAGTGTTTGTCGCCGTTTACGGTTTGTTTTAAGTTCGTGTCTTTAAATAAACCTGTCAAAACGGATATACGACTCTGCACATGGCTTCCTCACGCACTACACCTTGGACGGACCTTGACACCAGGTCTAAAATTGTGCAGACAGATGAACATGTGTCTATTTCTCATTCCCTGTTTCCATTGAGAAAGCTATAGAATCCAATTTTTTCGATAGTTGTTGGAAAACAAATGATTGCATGTCTCGTGGAACTGCGATGAGCACACAGCATCATGTGGGTTAGTTATAAGGCAGCATATCTGTGGCCTCGCCCTGCCCCTCGCCCTGGCCCCTCGCCCTGGCCCCTCGCCCTGGCCCCTCGCCCTGGCCCCTCGTCCTGGCCCCTCGCCCTGGCCCCTCATTCTGGCCCCTCGCCCTGGCCCTCGCCCTGGCCCCTCGCCCTGGCCCCTCGTCCTGGCCCCTCGCCCTGGCCCCTCGTCCTGGCCCCTCGCCCTGGCCCCTCGCCCTGGCCCCTCGTACTGGCCCCTCGTCCTGGCCCCTCGCCCTGGCCCCTCGCCCTGGCCCCTCGCCCTGGCCCCTCGCCCTGTCCCTCGCCCTGGCCCTCGCCCTGGCCCCTCGTACTGGCCCCTCGTCCTGGCCCCTCGCCCTGGCCCTCGCCCTGGCCCCTCGTCCTGGCCCCTCGTCCTGGCCCCTCGCCCTGGCCCCTCATTCTGGCCCCTCGCCCTGGCCCCTTACTCTAGCCCCTCGTCATGGACCCTCGCCCTGGCCCCTCACTCTGGCCCCTCGTCCTGGCCCCTCGTCCTGGCCCCTCGCCCTGGCCCCTCGCCCTGGCCCCTCGCCCTGGCCCCTCGCCCTGGCCCCTCGTCCTGTCCCCTCGCCCTGACCCCTTGCCCTGGCCCCTCGCCCTGGCCCCTCGCCCTGGCCCCTCGTCCTGGCCCCTCGCCCCTCACTCTGGCCCCTCATTCTGGCCCCTCGCCCTGGCCCCTTACTCTAGCCCCTCGTCATGGACCCTCGCCCTGGCCCCTCACTCTGGCCCCTCGTCCTGGCCCCTCGCCCTGGCCCCTCACCCTGGCCCTCGCCCTGACCCTTCGCCCTGGCCCCTCGCCCTGACCCCTCGCCCTGGCCCCTCGTCCTGGCCCCTCGCCCTGGCCCCTCACTCTGGACCCTTGTCCTGGCCCCTCCACTGAACATGTTTTTTTTATGAAGAGGTGGAGGTTAGATGAGATATTGTTAAGGGGTGCAGAAAATAGCAAATAATGATGTTTGGTCATTGACATTACTCTAGCATTTTCTTATTTTTCTTATTTCACCCTCTGTTCCTATTTACATTTAGTATTTAATGAGTGAAATGTGGTTAAACTGATTCACAAAAATGTACATTCTTTTATTAACCCATTTTTATCTGTCGCTACCTATCTTTATACAGTCTATCGTCGCTACCCTAACGGAGCTACTGATTTTGTAGACTCTAAAATATAAGTGCATCGAAATAAATCGCTGGATGTCTTTGGTTAAGGAGAGTGAGGTTTCTTAGCCATTCATGTGGGATGTGAAGTCAGAATCCTTATCGACTTTGTGACATTTTTCAATAGTTGGGAGTGTCCTTCCTTTGTTTGGGAATCCACCATTCAGTGGTCAGTATTCGGTTCACCACTATAACAGGATGTTCGCGGGGTCAGATCTTGTCAGGACCTGGACACTCAAATTCAAACCAGCCATTACGTTTCTGGAATGCCACGATTTTTCGTCGGTCACAGACTGAACAACAATACTGGGAAATGCGGTGCGGGGGGTTGTATCCTGACCAAGTTCCCTGGGCCCCCTCTGGACGCTTGGTACGGCCCAACCTCCTCCCCTTTTCTCTCCACGGCTGGGGCCATCATGGAAATGAGGTGGTGACATCATCACGGAGCTCCAAGCCCAGGCAGTGAAATTACAACCTTGTGTTACTCCCCCCTCTACATCCCCTCCCACCAGGTCGGTAAAAGGTGCACTGAGTGTGTGAGGAGTCGTTTATTCCCTTATATTTTATTGGACACCTAATCTTCCTGACTGCTATTCGTGATGCAAGTTGTGCTGGCACTTTAGGGGCGGCAGTGGCCCTCGTTCAAAAGTGTGCGCTCCTCTGAGCTCTCATGCTGCTTTGCAACAAGGGGGAGGGGGCGTGAGAGGGGGTGGGGTGACGCTGCTTTTGAATGGGTTGGGAGGGAAGGCAGAACAAACAGGAGAGAGGTAGAAGCATGTTGTGTCAGCCTGTGGCTCAGACCCTGGTTCCTCAGATTTTGGTTCCTCAGAACCTGGTTCCTCAGATCCTGGTTCCTCAGATCCTGGTTCCTCAGATCCTGGTTCCTCAGACCCTGGTTCTCCACTCTGGGCGCTGAGGTGTCTTTGGGAATATCTCTGCTTCTTTTCAGGGAGAACGTTTCCCTCTCTTACTCTTACTGGATTTCTTTCTTGCAGTGCAGCAGAGGGGAGGCAGGAGGCTATAAGAACCTATTGGATTCCTACAGAACTTCCCTCCGTTTTTTTTGTCTGGCTGTGCTTGTGGTTTTTACTGAGGGGGAGCTTTTTTTGCCGGTCGTGGTTTTAGTTCGAAACTATGGATGTGGACTGGGAGTTGGGTGGGCAAGATGTACAATATGCGGACCAGGACTCGGGCTACCCAGCTCAGGTGGCTTTTAACTACAACATGTTGGAAGGTCGATTCAAACAGCTGCAAGGTAAGAGTCAACTGCAGGCACCTTTTGTTTATAGGCTAGGGATACAGGATTCTGGATCCAATGTGTTGGACGTGGCTGTTTATTAGCAGATGTTAGGAGAATTCATGTATTGAATTGCTATGTTTTGGACAAACGAAAATATCTTACATGCTGGATAATAAAAGCACATTTGATTGTGGTTGGGGGACTTTGATCTGTTTACAACATTTCTGAATGAGGCTTTCTGTGCACAATGCACAATCTGCTGAGTATGGCAAGCCTGCTGGTTCCTAGTGATCACTCAGGACAACAATAGCATGAGAGGAAACGAGGGAGGTGGGAGTGGTTGTTTTGTCCAGAAAATACACATCCATGGCATCATGAAAGTGCTTAAAAATATGGTTTCACCCAGGTCTCCGTTAAAGCACCACTATATTATTCATTTAATATTACTGTTTTCTTATATTTTTTTGTGTGCCCTTTTAGATTACTCTTCTATTGTGAAACGCGCTTTACAAATTAAATGAATTATTATAGTTATTTGTTATTACCATGGTTTACATTTATATAGTGCAATGACTAAAGTCATTTATTTTGTAAATTTCAACCGTGTGCTATAAATTAATCCAACAGATGTTTTTCTTTTTGTGGAATGATTGAGGAACGATTTTCTATTAAATTTGACAAACCATACCAATTTCTTATTAATGGCTGGGCTGTCACATGTCCTTCGTTGAACTCTTTGTTTGGGTATTTCTTATGTCCAATTGAAGATGTGGTCTTTGTCTCAAATGTAATAGTGTGTCCAGCCTTAAAACACATTATTATATTTAGATTACTACAAAGGCTCTTTTGTGCACAGACGGACTATAACATTTATTAAGCTTCACAGTAGGACTTCTAGTTTTATTTGACAGAATCTGTGAACAGTGAGATTGACAATTGCATTCTGTAAATGTAATATGAGTTTCGTTGGTTGTGTACTCCTTACTGTTGATTTAAAAAAAGAATAACTAGGATCTTTGTTTTAGACAGAATGGCCCCCCCAGACCCAGAGTCTATCTCCTGTTATTTAAACCCGAGTCCGTTTGGTCTACAAGGATAAAGTACTAGTCAATCTGCCATTTGCCATTCTTACTAAAAACATGCTGAAAATGTGGGCCTGTCGTTGGCTTAGTGCCAGTTACCGAAAGGTTGTTTGCTTAAATCCCCAAGCTGACAAGGTGAAATTATGTTATGGTTCTGCACTTAAGATAGTTATCCTAATTGCTTCTTTAAATGGCTAAAATGTGAAAAATGTTAGTATGAACTCCAGTCAGCTCTCAACTAGACTGTAGCTATTTGTCTTCACCAATGTGCTTAAGCATCACCACACTGATTTGAGTCCTGAAGTGCTCCTTGTGTCTGCAAATAGGCCCCAGTCAGCCCGACTTCTACCACAGACCGTCCGTAAATGAAGGTCTGTTCTGGTGCTGGCAAGAACTTGTTCAATGGAGAGAAGAAAGTAAGAGCGGCAGAAAGTCATGGAACTGAAGAAGTCCAGAGAGAGAGAGACACGAGACAGGGAGACACGAGACAGGGAGACACGAGACAGGGAGACACAAGACAGGGAGACGAGACACGAGACAGAGAGACACGAGACTGAGAGACGAGACAGGGAGACACGAGACAGGGAGACACGAGACAGGGAGACGAGAGAGAGACACGACACGAGAGAGAGACACGAGACAGAGGGACACGAGACAGGGGGACACGAGACAGGGGGACACGAGACAGACAGACAGAGAGAGACGAGACAGACAGAGAGAGACGAGACAGACAGAGAGAGATGAGACAGACAGAGAGAGACAAGACAGACAGAGAGAGACAAGACAGACAGAGAGAGACGAGACAGACAGAGAGAGACGAGACAGACAGAGAGAGACGAGACAGAGAGACACGAGACAGACAGAGAGAGACCAGACAGAGAGAGACAAGACACATGCAGAGAGACGAGACACATGCAGAGAGACGGGACACAGAGAGAGACGAGACACAGAGAGAGACGAGACACAGAGAGAGACGAGACAGAGAGAGAGACGAGACAGAGAGAGATACGAGACAGAGAGAGAGACGAGTCACAAAGAGAGATACGAGACAGAGAGAGACACGAGACAGAGAGAGAGACCAGACAGAGAGAGACAAGACACATGCAGAGAGACAAGAAACATGCAGAGAGACGAGACAGAGAGAGAGACGAGACAGAGAGAGACGAGACAGAGAGAGAGACGAGACACAGAGAGAGACGAGACAGAGAGAGATACGAGACAGACAAGACAGAGAGAGACGAGAAAGAGAGAGATGAGACAGAGAGACGAGACAGAGATTGCTTATTTGAGTGTTGTAAAGCATGTAAACCTTTTGATTTATTTAATTTAGCCACACTGACTGAATTTGATCTGGCCACCAGTTGTAGGATATTGCTTGAATATAACATAGAGGGATAATTTCTGTTATGTCTACAGCAGATGTTTTTGTTTTATTTCTTTGTCACAATTTTTTTCTTTGTCACAATTCACTTGCCCATTGGATAGAAAGAGAAAGAAAAGAGACAGGGGCATTCATTCAAGTCATGTTCAATCCAATAAGATCCAGGTAGATACATATATACATTTGTAGTATTCATCAGCCTTAGGGTTTAAGTACTACTAATTTAATTCAAAGACTTAAAGTTTTTATTCATAATTTTTTGTGGGTTCCAGAAACTGTTTTCTATGTCAATGTTGTCATGTATGTTCCATCAAAATCACCGTCCTCATAACCGCCCTCTACAGTATATTGGCTACAATATTGCCTGTAATATTGTACCTAAGCTCTAGTCACCATAGCTCTACCCACCTGCTGTATCTAAGCTCTCTAGTCACCATAGCTCTACCCACCTGCTGTATCTAAGCTCTCTATTCACCATAGTTCTACCTTCCTGCTGTACCTAAGCTCTCTAGTCACCATAGCTCTACCTACCTGCTGTATCTGAGCTCTCTAGTCACCATAGCTCTACCCACCTGCTGTATCTGAGCTCTCTAGTCACCATAGCTCTACCCACCTGCTGTATCTGAGCTCTCTAGTCACCATAGCTCTACCTACCTGCTGTATCTGTGCTCTCTAGTCACCATAGCTCTACCCACCTGCTGTATCTGAGCTCTCTAGTCACCATAGCTATACCCACCTGCTGTATCTGAGCTCTCTCGTCACCATAGCTCTACCCACCTGCTGTACCTGAGCTCTCTAGACACCATAGCTCTACCCACCTGCTGTATCTAAGCTCTCTCGTCACCATAGCTCTACCTACCTGCTGTATCTGAGCTCTCTAGTCACCATAGCTCTACCTACCTGCTGTATCTGTGCTCTCTAGTCACCATAGCTCTACCCACCTGCTGTATCTGAGCTCTCTAGTCACCATAGCTCTACCTACCTGCTGTACCTAAGCTCTCTAGTCACCATAACTCTACCCACCTGCTGTATCTGAGCTCTCTAGTCACCATAGCTCTACCCACCTGCTGTACCTGAGCTCTCTAGTCACCATAGCTCTACCCACCTGCTGTATCTGAGCTCTCTAGTCACCATAGCTCTACCCACCTGCTGTACCTGAGCTCTCTAGACACCATAGCTCTACCTTCCTGCTGTATCTAAGCTCTCTAGTCACCATAGCTCCACCCACCCACAGTCCACGCTTAAGCAGGTACATTGCCTTATTGACCCCAAAAGTCTGCACCTTTTTTGTCCGACAATCCTTTCTGTTTTCAGCCACCAATGATTGGATTGAATAAAATAAAAACTACAACTCTTAGTTCACCCATTACCTTTAAACTACTTCTGTCCAAACTGTTGTCCGATCACTGTGCGCAACTGTCATCTGATTTTCATGTAAACCCCTTTTTTTGCTTTTGCCATTCCCAATTTGCACAGTGCATCATTTTCACATGCACTGCTGTCATACTTGTTTATATTCTTTGAATTATTCTATTTGCGTAGGCATGCTCGAATGGCCTTATTCCCACAATTTTGCTTTATCTTGGCCAGGTCGCCGTTGCAAATGAGACTATGTTCTCAATCGGCCTACCTGGGGAAATAAACGTTATATCAAACAATATAGAAATACGACCAAAAGTATGTGGACACCCAACCATCGTGCCGATATGAGCTGGTTGGACATCCCATGGGTCATTAGTATGGAATTGTCCAGACCTTTGCACCTGTAACAGCCAACACTCTTCTAGGTCGGCTTTTGGAGTGTCTCTGGAGGAATGTGTGCCCATGCTGCCGAGCATTTGCAAGATCACGCACTGATTTTGGCCAATCTCTTAGTTTGCATGGTCTCCCTATTTGTGGTTGTTTTCACTTTTGGAGGCTTCCCAGTTATAGCACATACAGTTTCCTAAGCAGATCTAGTCAGATCATGTCCAATCATTGAATTTGCCACAGATGGACTCTGAGTTCTAGAGAAATCTTAAGGACAGTAAAAGGACTTAGGGTTCATCTGAGATCAATTTGAAATTTCACTGAAAAGTGTCTGAACTTTTTTAAGGTTTTTAATTTTCATTTAAACTTCTTTGTCGATTTGTGTTATTGTCTGTGGATAGAAGACACTTTATGTAATGTCTTTATATTCAATAAATTAAGTCCAATAAGTCCAAATATTCAACAATATGTCAAAAGGTTTCAAGAGTTTCCACAAACACAGTACTTGACCAACAAGCTAAAATGGACATTTCATATATGGACATTACAAGTTACAAGTAATTGTCGAAACTCCTAATAATGTCTCTTTACATAAAATGAATCCCAAAGTCATAAAAAATAATGACATTACTGAGTTTGAGTATTACAAAAGTTGCATTACTGATCAAATTTGAGACCGTTAACTTGTAGATTGGTGATTATAAGGAATATGCCTCCAGCACTAGACTGCCCTCCCCCCATTACCCTCCCTGGACACTATTGGCTCTGATGTGAATAACCACGGTGGACATCCTGAAATTTAACTGGACGTCACTCTACTTTTGCACAACTGTATACAACGAGATATTGCTCATTTGCACAATTTGAAACTAGAACTTGGACATTGCTCCTTTTTTGCAATCTGCCCACACATCTAGACATTGATCCAATACTTATTCACATTTCAACCTAGATTTCAATCAACAATCACATGTCAAACAACTCGAATCAAATATCGTCCAAAGGTTTATGGAAAAACTGTTATTTTCCCCAAAGGTTAATCTTCACAGCCCAAAAGATGGTAGGCCGCCCTGAACCCCTGACCACAGCTCTAACACACAGGAACCTGAACCCCTGACCACAGCTCTAACACACAGGAACCTGAACCCCTGACCACAGCTCTAACACACAGGAACCTGAACCCCTCACCACAGCTCTAACACACAGGAACCTGAACCCCTCACCACAGCTCTAACACACTGGAACCTGAACCCCTCACCACAGCTCTAACACACTGGAACCTGAACCCCTCACCACAGCTCTAACACACAGGAAGTCACAATAATTCCAATCTTCTGAACCACCACATGCTTCAGGATGTTTACTCCACACTGAAGGAAGAAGGAAGCAACCTTGGTCTTTTTTTCATCTTTCATCTCATGGACTTCTTGTCTGTTGATTTGACTGCTGTTTTTGTACACCAGTAACCAAACTTGGTTAGAACAAATCCTTAAGGTAGCGAAGTAAAAAAGCTATGCTTCTGTTTTTGAAGAAAGCCGTTACCTAAATTACTTATTGTGGCACTTATCCAATCTGGAATATTTTGGCCAGATCTCATTGGACCTTGTAGGCAAACAAACACAGTACCTCTTCTGACCTCATCCTGTGTTTGCTAACCAATTTATCAATTCCATCTATGTTGCCAATATTTTAGGCCTTGTGCTTTTTGGACCTTGTTTTATATGACCACTAGGATTCTGGAAGTTGGAGAAAACAGGAAACTCTGTCATGATAATATGTTTTGCTTTTATTCAAAGCCGTGTATATCTGAATATATTATTCATAGCCATGTTGACAGGATAATATACTTTGGATAGGACAGCACCGAACATATAAAACTGATGATAACACAGGTTAAGCTAAATTAAGACGTGCTTATGTTAAGACCTAATGTGCCGAACCCTGGGTAAAAGAAATAACACCAAAAACATACCGGTAGTAACGAATGGTTAACATTTTGACATTCTGTATGGAAAATTGCGAAGTAAATTTATAATGTTTTATTATGGCTGTCGTCATAATCGCCAATCTGAATATGAGAAGAGGGGCCTATTTGTCAGTAGAAAGGTAATGACGCTTAGTATTTCCTGCTAATTAAGAGCGGGGCCCTGATCAAGACTTCCTGTCAAAACCTAGTGGGAGGGACAAAGAAATAAAATAAACCAAAGAGAAATCGAAACAAAAAACAATTTGTGCTTTTTTTGTTGCGATGTGTTGACAGATTTGGTTGCGAGAACCAGATAGCTTATCCCAGGATCGAGATACAAGATCTGTCAATAAATCAATAGTTTAGATTCTGTGTGCTTCCTGACGAATAGACTGCCTATATCCCAGCTGGATTGATTTGCTTCCTTGTTACTGAACGGCACAGACAATAGAGCCGCGGTTCAAGGTCACCAAGCGTTGTTTAGTCTTGAGATGACCATATCTGGGACAGGGTGATTAAGCAAAGTTTAACCCAAATGACACCGCGGTTATGCATTAAGTATACAGAATTCTTATAAAAATATGAGATATAAGATATACAAATATCTACAATATTGTATCTCGTACTTGAAAACGTCAGTCTGTATATCCAAGCATAAATACAAACTCAAAAGGGGCAGGACACTCAGTGATGTAATCAGCCTCTCCTCTTGCTTGATAAACAGTAGAGAACAAAAGAGGAGACGCCCCCCCCACCACCCCCTCCGGCTACTGTCACGACTCCCCTGTACGGTCGATGTTGCCAGATGCCTGTCGGTCTGTCGAGGTGAAAAGAAAAACGGCCTTGACAGACGCAACGCAATTGTACGTCTGCAGTTTTTCTGCTTTTGTTCGTATTAATAACGTGGGAGCTAAATCTGTCTATCTGACGATATCAGCAGATGCTGGTGCAACATTCCTCCGGCCGTTCCTTCCTGGAGTTGAGCCTGGCCACGGGTCACGGAGAGAAACACTGCCTCTATTGTTCTGTCTGGCTTTAAGGGGACTAAGCCCAGAGGAGCGTGTGGTCGCATATTTCATTAAAGTGATAAATGTATTAGGATCGGTTATTATAGCACTGAGGAGTATTGTAGACAGCAGGAAGTAAACTCACATTATGATTGGGGTCGGAGTTCAATAGTAACTGAACAGGCGGGGGGGGGGGGCATCAATATTATTAATGTTCAAAGAAAGAATGAGAGTTGTTTCCCCCCAAAATATTGTGATGTGAGGTTAGTGTGTGGTTGTGTTGAATAGGGCGTACATTAGAATGTGAGCCAATAGGAGCTCAGAAATACATTGTAATGTGAGCCAATAGGGCCTCAGAAATACATTGTAATGTGAGCCAATAGGGCCTCAGAAATACATTGTAATGTGAGCCAATAGGGCCTCAGAAATACATTGTAATGTGAGCCAATAGGGCCTCAGAAATACATTGTAATGTGCAGCACTTAGGGCCTCACAAATACATTGTAATGTGAGCCAATAGGGCCTCAGAAATACATTAGAATGTGAGCCAATAGGGCCTCAGAAATACATTGTAATGTGAGCCAATAGGGCCTCAGAAATACATTGTAATGTGAGCCAATAGGGCCTCAGAAATACATTGTAATGTGAGCCAATAGGGCCTCAGAAATACATTGTAATGTGAGCACTTAGGGCCTCACAAATACATTGTAATGTGAGCCAATAGGGCCTCAGAAATACATTGTAATGTGAGCCAATAGGGCCTCAGAAATACATTGTAATGTGAGCCAATAGGGCCTCAGAAATACATTGTAATGTGAGCCAATAGGGCCTCAGAAATACATTGTAATGTGAGCCAATAGGGCCTCAGAAATACATTGTAATGTGAGCCAATAGGGCCTCAGAAATACATTGTAATGTGAGCCAATAGGGCCTCAGAAATACATTGTAATGTGAGCCAATAGGGCCTCAGAAATACATTGTAATGTGAGCCAATAGGGCCTCAGAAATACATTGTAATGTGAGCCAATAGGGCCTCAGAAATACATTGTAATGTGAGCCAATAGGGCCTCAGAAATACATTGTAATGTGAGCCAATAGGGCCTCAGAAATACATTGTAATGTGAGCCAATAGGGCCTCAGAAATACATTGTAATGTGAGCCAATAGGGCCTCAGAAATACATTGTAATGTGCAGATCGCACTTTGTTCCGTGAGGTCATCTCCGCCATTTCGCCGTGTGCCTGAAGAACAATCATATCAGGCGCTTGCGTCTTTGCTGGGATAAGAAATGCAACAACAGGAAAATCATGGAGGATTATAAATACACCAGCGTTGTGAATGTGAACTCTGAGCTAGAAAGTGGAGGGTCCCAAACATAAACAGGATACCAGTGGCTTCCCCTTTAATAAAGCGTTGAGACGTGACATTCAGGTAGATGTTATATATCTAAATTCCAGTCAAACCGGGATCTGTTCCTTCATTTTGCAGCTTATCTGAAGTTCTTTTTTTTGTTGGTTAATTTACTGCTTTGGAGACTTAATTATTTACTCAAAATTACTTGGAGGATTTGGTATCTCAGTGGTAGAGTGCACACTTTGTATGTATGATGTTCTGGGTTCCTATTGGAGGAGTTGGTATCTCAGTGGTAGAGTGCATGCTCTGTATGTATGATGTCCTGGGTTCCTATTGGAGGAGTTGGTATCTCAGTGATAGAGTGCATGCTCTGTATGTATGATGTCCTGGGTTCCTATTGGAGGAGTTGGTATCTCAGTAGTAGAGTGCATGCTCTGTATGTATGATGTCCTGGGTTCCTATTGGAGGAGTTGGTATCTCAGTGGTAGAGTGCATGCTCTGTATGTATGATGTCCTGGGTTCCTATTGGAGGAGTTGGTATCTCAGTAGTAGAGTGCATGCTCTGTATGTATGA
This sequence comes from Dallia pectoralis, assembly GCA_029465975.1. Lineage (NCBI taxonomy): Eukaryota > Metazoa > Chordata > Actinopteri > Esociformes > Umbridae > Dallia > Dallia pectoralis. The sequence continues at coordinate 15,539,480 of CM055741.1, read as the reverse complement.
TGTCCTGGGTTCCTATTGGAGGAGTTGGTATCTCAGTAGTAGAGTGCATGCTCTGTATGTATGATGTCCTGGGTTCCTATTGGAGGAGTTGGTATCTCAGTGATAGAGTGCATGCTCTGTATGTATGATGTCCTGGGTTCCTATTGGAGGAGTTGGTATCTCAGTGATAGAGTGCATGCTCTGTATGTATGATGTCCTGGGTTCCTATTGGAGGAGTTGGTATCTCAGTGGTAGAGTGCATGTTCTGTATGTATGATGTCCTGGGTTCCTATTGGAGGAGTTGGTATCTCAGTAGTAGAGTGCATGCTCTGTATGTATGATGTCCTGGGTTCCTATTGGAGGAGTTGGTATCTCAGTAGTAGAGTGCATGCTCTGTATGTATGATGTCCTGGGTTCCTATTGGAGGAGTTGGTATCTCAGTAGTAGAGTGCATGCTCTGTATGTATGATGTCCTGGGTTCCTATTGGAGGAGTTGGTATCTCAGTGATAGAGTGCATGCTCTGTATGTATGATGTCCTGGGTTCCTATTGGAGGAGTTGGTATCTCAGTGGTAGAGTGCATGTTCTGTATGTATGATGTCCTGGGTTCCTATTGGAGGAGTTGTTATCTCAGTAGTAGAGTGCATGCTCTGTATGTATGATGTCCTGGGTTCCTATTGGAGGAGTTGGTATCTCAGTGATAGAGTGCATGCTCTGTATGTATGATGTCCTGGGTTCCTATTGGAGGAGTTGGTATCTCAGTGGTAGAGTGCATGCTCTGTATGTATGATGTCCTGGGTTCCTATTGGAGGAGTTGGTATCTCAGTGGTAGAGTGCATGCTCTGTATGTATGATGTCCTGGGTTCCTATTGGAGGAGTTGGTATCTCAGTGGTAGAGTGCATGTTCTGTATGTATGATGTCCTGGGTTCCTATTGGAGGAGTTGGTATCTCAGTAGTAGAGTGCATGCTCTGTATGTATGATGTCCTGGGTTCCTATTGGAGGAGTTGGTATCTCAGTAGTAGAGTGCATGCTCTGTATGTATGATGTCCTGGGTTCCTATTGGAGGAGTTGGTATCTCAGTAGTAGAGTGCATGCTCTGTATGTATGATGTCCTGGGTTCCTATTGGAGGAGTTGGTATCTCAGTAGTAGAGTGCATGCTCTGTATGTATGATGTCCTGGGTTCCTATTGGAGGAGTTGGTATCTCAGTGATAGAGTGCATGCTCTGTATGTATGATGTCCTGGGTTCCTATTGGAGGAGTTGGTATCTCAGTGGTAGAGTGCATGTTCTGTATGTATGATGTCCTGGGTTCCTATTGGAGGAGTTGTTATCTCAGTAGTAGAGTGCATGCTCTGTATGTATGATGTCCTGGGTTCCTATTGGAGGAGTTGGTATCTCAGTGATAGAGTGCATGCTCTGTATGTATGATGTCCTGGGTTCCTATTGGAGGAGTTGGTATCTCAGTGGTAGAGTGCATGCTCTGTATGTATGATGTCCTGGGTTCCTATTGGAGGAGTTGGTATCTCAGTGGTAGAGTGCATGCTCTGTATGTATGATGTCCTGGGTTCCTATTGGAGGAGTTGGTATCTCAGTGGTAGAGTGCATGCTCTGTATGTATGATGTCCTGGGTTCCTATTGGAGGAGTTGGTATCTCAGTAGTAGAGTGCACGCTCTGTATGTATGATGTCCTGGGTTCAATCGCCAGTTTCTCCCCAGGTCGCCATTGCAAATGAGAATTTGTTCTCAGTCGGCCTACCGGGTTAAATACATTTATTTTTTGATAAAATCAATGAAGTATCTATTTTTTAACTCTATTCTGTTATTTTACCTCTAGATGAGCGTGAGGCTGTCCAGAAGAAGACCTTCACCAAATGGGTGAACTCTCACCTCTCCAGAGTGTCCTGTCGCATCACTGACCTGTACAGAGACTTGAGTGATGGACGTATGCTCATCAAACTGCTGGAGGTGCTGTCTGGGGAGAGACTGGTGAGTACCGTGTGATACTGAGGTTGTATGTAGGAGTACTACTGGAGGTGCTGTCTGGGGAGAGACTGGTGAGTACCGTGTGATACTGAGGTTGTATGTAGGAGTACTGGGGAGGTGCTGTCTGGGGAGAGACTGGTGAGTACCGTGTGATACTGAGGTTGTATGTAGGAGTACTACTGGAGGTGCTGTCTGGGGAGAGACTGGTGAGTACCTTGTGATACTGAGGTTGTATGTAGGAGTACTACTGGAGGTGCTGTCTGGGGAGAGACTGGTGAGTACCGTGTGATACTGAGGTTGTATGTAGGAGTACTGGGGAGGTGCTGTCTGGGGAGAGACTGGTGAGTACCGTGTGATACTGAGGTTGTATGTAGGAGTACTGGGGAGGTGCTGTCTGGGGAGAGACTGGTGAGTACCGTGTGATACTGAGGTTGTATGTAGGAGTACTGGGGAGGTGCTGTCTGGGGAGAGACTGGTGAGTACCGTGTGATACTGAGGTTGTATGTAGGAGTACTGGGGAGGTGCTGTCTGGGGAGAGACTGGTGAGTACCGTGTGATACTGAGGTTGTATGTAGGAGTACTGGGGAGGTGCTGTCTGGGGAGAGACTGGTGAGTACCGTGTGATACTGAGGTTGTATGTAGGAGTACTGGGGAGGTGCTGTCTGGGGAGAGACTGGTGAGTACCGTGTGATACTGAGGTTGTATGTAGGAGTACTGGGGAGGTGCTGTCTGGGGAGAGACTGGTGAGTACCGTGTGATACTGAGGTTGTATGTAGGAGTACTGGGGAGGTGCTGTCTGGGGAGAGATTGGTGAGTACCGTGTGATACTGAGGTTGTATGTAGGAGTACTGGGGAGGTGCTGTCTGGGGAGAGACTGGTGAGTACCGTGTGATACTGAGGTTGTATGTAGGAGTACTGGGGAGGTGCTGTCTGGGGAGAGAGTTGCTTGCTGGATGGATGGGGACAAAACAACCCACATTCTTTCTGTTGAATTAAGTATTTTTGTTGTATCGTCATGTAGTTGCTGAATCTAGAGTATATATCCACCCATTCACCAAACTAATAAATAAAAACTAAATCTGTATAGTATATATCCACCCATTCACCAAACTAATAAATAAAAACTAAATCTGTATAGTATATATCCACCCATTCACCAAACTAATAAATAAAAACTAAATCTGTATAGTATATATCCACCCATTCACCAAACTAATAAATAAAAACTAAATCTGTATAGTATATATCCACCCATTCACCAAAGTAATAAATAAAAACTAAATCTGTATAGTATATATCCACCCATTCACCAAACTAATAAATAAAAACTAAATCTGTATAGTATATATCCACCCATTCACCAAACTAATAAATAAAAACTAAATCTGTATAGTATATATCCACCCATTCACCAAACTAATAAATAAAAACTAAATCTGTATAGTATATATCCACCCATTCACCAAACTAATAAATAAAAACTAAATCTGTATAGTATATATCCACCCATTCACCAAACTAATAAATAAAAACTAAATCTGTATAGTATATATCCACCCATTCACCAAACTAGTAAATAAAAACTAAATCTGTATAGTATATATCCATCCATTCACCAAACTAGTAAATAAAAACTAAATCTGTATAGTATATATCCACCCATTCACCAAACTAATAAATAAAAACTAAATCTGTATAGTATATATCCACCCATTCACCAAACTAATAAATAAAAACTAAATCTGTATAGTATATATCCACCCATTCACCAAACTAATAAATAAAAACTAAATCTGTATAGTATATATCCACCCATTCACCAAACTAATAAATAAAAACTAAATCTGTATAGTATATATCCACCCATTCACCAAACTAATAAATAAAAACTAAATCTGTATAGTGTAACATTCAGACTTTTCTGTACTCTTGGCCAGAGTTTGGCACGCCCCCTCTGTCAGCGGAGAGGCGCAATCTGTGTCATTGTTGTCACCTGTGTCTGTCTCCGCACCTGTTTGGAGTTTCTGTCGTTAGTCTGTGTATTTAAGTCTGGTCTTGTCTGTCTGTGTTTGTCGGTTATTGTAAATGTCATGCGTACGTCTTGGTCGTGTGTTGTGTCATTGTGTCCCTGTACAAGGTACAGTGTTTATTTTCGCCCGTTGGTTTGGGAATTAAAAACCTCCTTATATCAAGTTCTCTGCGCTTGTGTCTACCTGCTGCCAGCACACCACAACCGTGACAGAATAACCGACCCATGGAAAGGACACAGCGGAGAAGGAAGAGCTGTCCGTCCTCTTACGGGCAGTCACCTGCGTTTCCTGTCCGTTTCGCCGGTGCGCGATAAGGCGCGGGGGTCCGCCCCTACCGCATCGAGCATCCGCTCCGCCGGCTATACGGTTGCCGGCGGATTACAAGGCGTTAAGGGAGTGGAGGGAGTCCCTCCACGACGAGTCCGAGGAGGATTCAGAGGAGGAGGATGATGTGGAGAGGATCAGCCGGGAGTTTTGTGCCCGTCCGCGGGGGTGTCCGTACCCGCCACTGCCCTGGTTGGCCGCCGCGCCACAGCCGGAGAGGACTGTCACTCCACAGCACAGGATGGCTGCCGCCCCGCAGCACGAGATGACTGCCGCCCCGCAGCACGAGATTGCCACCGCTTCGCCACCCGAAATGGCCGCCAATCTGCCAGCGCAGGGACCTGTCTCTCCGCCGTCCTTCACGCCAGCTTCACTGCCAGCCCTGGATAGGGCCATTGTGGAGGCTGTACGGGAGGATCGGGTGGTCTTCCAGGACTATCTGGCCTGGGTGAAGGAGACGGCGTGTACCCTGGAGGAGGAGAGAGGGTTCTTCGGCGAATTCTTCGCGTGGCGAGCTCGACGAGGAGAGCTGCCACGGCCGGCATTGACCTACCTGATGCCACGGTTTTTCTGCCGTGCACCACACCTTGAGCCTGTCCCCGTCTCTGAGCCTGTCCCCGTCTCTGAGCCTGTCCCCGTCTCTGAGCCTGTCCCCGTCTCTGAGCCTGTCCCCGTGTCTGTCCCAGCCCCAGAGCTCACTCCTGCCCCAGAGCTCACTCCAGCCCCAGAGCTCACTCCAGCCCCAGAGCTCACTCCAGCCCCAGAGCTCACTCCAGCCCCAGAGCTCACTCCAGCCCCAGAGCTCACTCCAGCCCCAGAGCTCACTCCAGCCCCAGAGCTCACTCCTGCCCCAGAGCTCACTCCTGCCCCAGAGCTCACTCCTGCCCCAGAGCTCACTCCAGCCCCAGAGCTCACTCCAGCCCCAGAGCTCACTCCAGCCCCAGAGCTCACTCCAGCCCCAGAGCTCACTCCTGCCCCAGAGCTCACTCCTGCCCCAGAGCTCACTCCTGCCCCAGAGCTCACTCCTGCCCCAGAGCTCACTCCTGCCCCAGAGCTCACTCCTGCCCCAGAGCTCACTCCTGCCCCAGAGCTCACTCCTGCCCCAGAGCTCTCTCCAGCCCCAGAGCTCTCTCCAGCCCCAGAGCTCTCTCCAGCCCCAGAGCTCTCTCCAGCCCCAGAGCCCAGTCCTGTCCCCCTGCCTGACTCCAGTCCTGTCCCCTGCCTGACTCCAGTCCTGTCCCCCTGCCTGACTCCAGTCCTGTCCCCCTGCCTGACTCCAGTCCTGTCCCCCTGCCTGACTCCAGTCCTGTCCCCCTGCCTGACTCCAGTCCTGTCCCCCTGCCTGACTCCAGTCCTGTCCCCCTGCCTGACTCCAGTCCTGTCCCCCTGCCTGACTCCAGTCCTATAGTGTAACATTCAGACTTTTCTGTCCTCTTGGCCAGAGTTTGGCACGCCCCCCTCTGTCAGCGGAGAGGCGCAATCTGTGTCATTGTTGTCACCTGTGTCTGTCTCCGCACCTGTTTGGAGTTTCTGTCGTTAGTCTGTGTATTTAAGTCTGGTCTTGTCTGTCTGTGTTTGTCGGTTATTGTAAATGTCATGCGTACGTCTTGGTCGTGTGTTGTGTCATTGTGTCCCTGTACAAGGTACAGTGTTTATTTTCGCCCGTTGGTTTGGGAATTAAAAACCTCCTTATATCCAAGTTCTCTGCGCTTGTGTCTACCTGCTGCCAGCACACCACAACCGTGACAGAATAACCGACCCATGGAAAGGACACATCGGAGAAGGAAGAGCTGTCCGTCCTCTTACGGGCAGTCACCTGCGTTTCCTGTCTGTTTTTGCCGGTGCGCGATAAGGCGCGGTCCGCCCCTACCGCATCGAGCATCCGCTCCGCCGGCTATGTGGTTGCCGGCGGATTACAAGGCGTTAAGGGAGTGGAGGGAGTCCCTCCACCACGAGTCCGAGGAGGATTCAGAGGAGGAGGAGGAGGATGATGTGGAGAGGATCAGCCGGGAGTTTTGTGCCCGTCCGCGGGGGTGTCCGTACCCGCCACTGCCCTGGTTGGCCGCCGCGCCACAGCCGGAGAGGACTGCCACTCCACAGCACAGGATGGCTGCCGCCCCGCAGCACGAGATGACTGCCGCCCCGCAGCACGAGATTGCCACCGCTTCGCCACCCGAAATGGCCGCCAATCTGCCAGCGCAGGGACCTGTCTCTCCGCCGTCCCTCACGCCAGCTTCACTGCCAGCCCTGGATAGGGCCATTGTGGAGGCTGTACGGGAGGATCGGGTGGTCTTCCAGGACTATCTGGCCTGGGTGAAGGAGACGGCGTGTACCCTGGAGGAGGAGACAGGGTTCTTCGGCGAATTCTTCGCGTGGCGAGCTCGACGAGGAGAGCTGCCACGGCCGGCATTGACCTACCTGATGCCACGGTTTTTCTGCCGTGCACCACACCTTGAGCCTGTCCCCGTCTCTGAGCCTGTCCCCGTCTCTGAGCCTGTCCCCGTCTCTGAGCCTGTCCCCGTCTCTGAGCCTGTCCCCGTGTCTGTCCCAGCCCCAGAGCTCACTCCTGCCCCAGAGGTCCCCAGCCCCAGAGCTCACTCCAGCCCCAGAGCTCACTCCAGCCCCAGAGCTCACTCCAGCCCCAGAGCTCACTCCAGCCCCAGAGCTCACTCCAGCCCCAGAGCTCACTCCAGCCCCAGAGCTCACTCCTGCCCCAGAGCTCACTCCTGCCCCAGAGCTCACTCCTGCCCCAGAGCTCACTCCAGCCCCAGAGCTCACTCCAGCCCCAGAGCTCACTCCAGCCCCAGAGCTCACTCCAGCCCCAGAGCTCACTCCTGCCCCAGAGCTCACTCCTGCCCCAGAGCTCACTCCTGCCCCAGAGCTCACTCCTGCCCCAGAGCTCACTCCTGCCCCAGAGCTCACTCCTGCCCCAGAGCTCACTCCTGCCCCAGAGCTCTCTCCTGCCCCAGAGCTCTCTCCAGCCCCAGAGCTCTCTCCAGCCCCAGAGCTCTCTCCAGCCCCAGAGCTCTCTCCAGCCCCAGAGCCCAGTCCTGTCCCCCTGCCTGACTCCAGTCCTGTCCCCTGCCTGACTCCAGTCCTGTCCCCCTGCCTGACTCCAGTCCTGTCCCCCTGCCTGACTCCAGTCCTGTCCCCTGCCTGACTCCAGTCCTGTCCCCCTGCCTGACTCCAGTCCTGTCCCCTGCCTGACTCCAGTCCTGTCCCCCTGCCTGACTCCAGTCCTGTCCCCCTGCCTGACTCCAGTCCTGTCCCCCTGCCTGACTCCAGTCCTGTCCCCTGCCTGACTCCAGTCCTGTCCCCCTGCCTGACTCCAGTCCTGTCCCCCAGCCTGACTCCACTCCTGTTCCCCGTCCTGTCCTCGAGCCCCGTCCTGTCCTCGAGCCCCGTCCAATGCCCGTTGCCCTGCCTGTGCCCGTTGCCCTGCCTGTGCCAGTTGCCCTGCCTGGCCTAGGACTGTTGCCGGGCCAATGACTGTTCCCGGCCGCCTAAGCCTGTTCCCGGGCCAACGCCTGAACCGTGTCCTCCGGCACGCCCGCCTGAACCGTGTCCTCCGGCACACCCGCCTGACCCACGGCCTCCTGACCAGCGTCCGCCGCTACGGCCGCCTGACCCGGTCCAGCATCCGCCCATATGGGCTTCAGCTCCGCCTGCGCCTGTCCGTCCCCCGGACCCGCCTGCTGACCTGTCTACGCCGATACAGCCACCTGACCCGTTCTCACGGGTTCGACCACCGGACCCATCTCCGCCCTTCTGGGGCCCCACTCGCCACCAGCCAGTCCGACCTCCTGATTGGTCATCGGTACCTCCCCCTCCTGCCTGTGAGGTTTTAGCGCTTCAGGAGCCGCGCTTGGAAGGGGGATACTGTAACATTCAGACTTTTCTGTACTCTTGGCCAGAGTTTGGCACGCCCCCTCTGTCAGCGGAGAGGCGCAATCTGTGTCATTGTTGTCACCTGTGTCTGTCTCCGCACCTGTTTGGAGTTTCTGTCGTTAGTCTGTGTATTTAAGTCTGGTCTTGTCTGTCTGTGTTTGTCGGTTATTGTAAATGTCATGCGTACGTCTTGGTCGTGTGTTGTGTCATTGTGTCCCTGTACAAGGTACAGTGTTTATTTTCGCCCGTTGGTTTGGGAATTAAAAACCTCCTTATATCCAAGTTCTCTGCGCTTGTGTCTACCTGCTGCCAGCACACCACAACCGTGACATATAGTATATATCCACCCATTCACCAAACTAATAAATAAAAACTAAATCTGTATAGTATATATCCACCCATTCACCAAACTAATAAATAAAAACTAAATCTGTATAGTATATATCCACCCATTCACCAAACTAATAAATAAAAACTAAATCTGTATAGTATATATCCACCCATTCACCAAACTAATAAATAAAAACTAAATCTGTATAGTATATATCCACCCATTCACCAAACTAATAAATAAAAACTAAATCTGTATAGTATATATCCATCCATTCACCAAACTAGTAAATAAAAACTAAATCTGTATAGTATATATCCATCCATTCACCAAACTAGTAAATAAAAACTAAATCTGTATAGTATATATCCATCCATTCACCAAACTAGTAAATAAAAACTAAATCTGTATAGTATATATCCATCCATTCACCAAACTAGTAAATAAAAACTAAATCTGTATAGTATATATCCATCCATTCACCAAACTAGTAAATAAAAACTAAATCTGTATAGTATATATACCACCAGCCAACATGCAAGATGGTAACACTTGACAACTAAACACCCACAGTAAGTGAACTGTAGAGGGTACCTTACGTAAATGTTGACAATTACAGCAGATGGGTTATCTTGGAAAAGTTCTTCCTGAAACAAACATAGTATAGTGAGTGAGCCAGCAACCATTAAAGGCTCTCAGTAACATTTCCCACTATTTTGGTCCAACAAGGCACATGTGATAATGTTGTCTTCCTGTGGAGCTACGCTTGAGAACGTTAGTAAACCTTTGCTCCTCCCCATCAGTCATGTTAAATCATGGAGTCAACCAGCACAGGATACAGCACACTTTAGATTTAGATGGTCTCTGTAGATTAGCTTGAGGACCCAGATGCAAACCCCGCTAGCTAATGGTGATTAGTTCCTGGAATTCATAGATATTAATTATATTATTCTAGGGATGATAGCTCTGGGGTTTTCTTCTGTGTTTTTTTGTGGTTTTGGGGGCTTTTCACAATGTTTATTGTTGCAATGATCTACAATGATCTGCAATGATCTAAAATGATCTGCAATAATCTGCAATGATCAATCATGGAATGTTAAAGGTACAATCAAACAGTGAGTGATCTGATCAGAATTAAATCAAATGTATGGAGGTTTTGGAGGTGTGTTTGTTTCTTACTTTTTCTTTTTGGGTGGTCAGATTCTTTTTGGTGAATTAGCACCAGTTTTTCCTGAAGTGACTTAGTAAAAGACCATAAAGTAAAGCTTTTTTATGACCTGCAATACATTAAGATTCACACCCAAATGTTACAAATGTTTCAGTTTTATTTCCAAGGAAGACAGGAAGATAAACAGGATGAGGAACAGTATCTAAGGCCTTGGACAGGTCAATAAATTGACCAACAATGTCAGAGAGCTGTCCAGGAAATGAGCTTCATGTGTCACCTTCCTTGGGTCAACCCTGAACCGAGAGACAGCGCCAGAAGCATCTTACCTGGGCTTAGGAGCAAATGAACCAGACCGTTGGTCAGTCGTCCAAAATCCTCTTTTCAGATTTCATTTGGAAATCAATTTCCCAGAGTCTGTAGGAAGTGTCCAGAATCCAAGTTGCTTTAAGTCCAGTGTGAAGTTTCCACAGTTTCCACAGTATTTTAGAGCACTTCACGCTTCCATCTGCTGCCAAGCTTTGTGGAGATGCTGATTACCTTCTCTAGTAGGACTTGGCACACGCCCACAGGGCCAAATAAATGGTAACTGGTTTGCTGCCCATGGTATTATTGTGCTTGACACTTGGGTAAGATGCATTATATATGTATATATATATATATATAAACATTATACATTATTATTGTAAAGACACTGGGGAGAAAACTTGAGTTTTTTGCTTGAATTAGAGTGGGATTGATATAAACCTACTCTGCATTTGTCCAGGTGGACCAGAGGCTGTGGCCTTGACTGCCTGTGTTTGTACCTTTGGAACAGTTGACTTCTATTTACTCAAAACCAGTAATACATGTTTCATTCAAATGCCAGTGATATGCGGTTCTTCATTTTAAATGCAGTTGAGTTTTAGTTTCATATTGACTTTTGCAGAGTACTGGCATTAATGTCTGCCTTCTTCCAACGCGTTTTTCAGTTGACCCTGTTCTGCTCCAGACTCGTAAACTACGCCTCAGTGTTGTCACGATTGGTGTGGGGCGTGGCTACACAGACCTTTCGGTGATTCACTTCCTTGTTTATGTTTTGTCACTCAGCTGTTTCTGATTGTATTCTACTGGGCTATAAAGGGGAGCTAACAAGTCACTCCTTGTTCAGCATTATTTGTATGTCACGGTTGCTTTAGAGGTGAGTGGGGATATTTACTGTTGTTAGTGAACCTTTTGTATAAGACGCTATATGCGCACTTTGATTTCATTTTCACAGTATAGTCTTTTCGCCGTTTACGGTTTGTTTTGTGTTTTATCATTAATAAACCTGACCCAAACGGATACCTGGCTCTGCATATGGCTTGCTACACCACACTACGCCGGTCAATCTATGACAAGTGTGTTGTCTCCAAACACCTAGGAGGGCAGAGGGCAGCTTTATTGCCTGTTACTCATTTACATGAAACAGACCCAAACCGTCAGTTGAATACTCTGCTATGCCATTTGTTTACACAAACCCATTTGACCGGGTTCAGATTATTATGACTGTAGCGGTGTGTATGCCTCATGTTGGTTCCATTGTACAGATAAAAACACACACCTTTTACTTTGGAGGATTCAAACTGCCTAAATACAAAATAGAAAGAAATCTTACATATAAAACATTGTAATGTACATTTATGAATCAATAAATGAATATGTACCAGTAGAAGTACATGTAAATGTACCGTAAATAAATGTTTGTGACAAATGTGTCAAATGTGAAATTATTCTTTACTTAAATTTAAAAGACATACTCAAACTCTATATACCTCAAATCACTCGTCCACGACCAACAAAATGTCTATATTGGGCTTTTGCCCTATTTTTATGCCTGTTTCCTGGCTCTGTGATTTAAACTCTTCTTTGTTTTTGCATTTTGGCTGAGGTCTCTTCATTAAGTTGGTTTGTAGTCTGTTTGTCAGTTGATGCAGCTAAATGTTGCGAATTGTCAGCTGGAGCCTCAATGCGATAAAAGGAAATATTCCGCAGTAACATTCTCAGCTTGGTTAGCTATGCCTGAATTTGCTTGTATGGGGCTATTTGGGTACCATTGTAGTCAAGGCAATCTGTCATGAAACTGGACACACGTGCAAGTGAGTAAAGAGTTTTAATTTAACAGAATAACAAGAGAAAAGCAAAAGAAACTGTGTGTCTCTTTAGCTTTCATGTGGCACTTGTATTGCTCACATGCTCTGTGTCCTGTCTTGTCCTGTCTCTTCAGCCTAAACCCACCAAGGGACGAATGCGTATCCACTGCCTGGAGAACGTGGACAAGGCCCTGCAATTCCTTAAGGAACAACGGGTCCACCTGGAGAACATGGGTTCCCATGACATTGTTGACGGCAACCACCGTCTCACCCTGGGCCTCATCTGGACCATCATCCTCAGGTTCCAGGTAACGGAGGGCGTCGACTCTATATATCCAACCTAGCAGCGTTTCTGAGCAGACAGAAAGTCTGGGCTAGAAATCCTGTTTTCACATGTTCATGATTTTTTTGGCTAATTTATCTAATTAATTTGACAACCGATTTTATCTAGAGGACCTTATGGTTTTCATAATGGCCATGATGGATATTAATCCGACCCACTTGAAATGTAAACGCTCCTCCATCCACATGGGATTCTGTTTCTCCAATCAGTGCTTGTTTTGTATCAGTGCTTGTTTTGTATCAGTGCTTGTTTTGTATCAGTGCTTGTTTTGTATCATTGCGTGCGAGTCTCAAGGCACACTTAGCCATTGTGTTCCTGTTATCATGCTGGAGGACCAATGGAATTCACCAGCGTGTCACCAGCTCATCCTGTGTTCAACCATCAACTTGTTCACGGCTGTTTGTCCTGTGTTTTGTATTGTCGTCAAACCAGCTCGGTCCTACTTACGTTAGCAGATTATGGGTGACTCCTACTGACAAGGACTCCATAGAACGGGACATGTTTACTGTCACAAGTTATGTGGTTACCTTAGTTACCTTATCCGAATAAGTGTCTTATACGTGGCTCCATCCAGTCGATGTTTTTGGGCCAATGACATGGAGATTTTTGTATGTAGTTTCTTTTAGAGAGTTGCTTCCTACTCTGTTGATAGCTCCTGATAGTATTGCCTCGATTGCCTTCGTCTGGTCACTGAGGAAAGACATTTCGTTTAAAAAAGCAGATCACTGCTCTTGTTTTGGTTTAAAATTGCAATTTATACATGATCTATTCCATGTTAATATGTCATCGGAGAGGTAGACTGACCAAATACCACTCCCCCAGAGGTCAGGACCCTTCAGCCGATGGCATTCATGCAACATAATTCATTGGCTTTTACTATTACACAATAGGATGTTAGACCACTAACCTGACTTAATTGACTGCCCCCTAGTGGACATGGAGTGTAAGTGTCCTGCCCTGGGGCTGGCTCTATCCATAAGGATGTGTGCTGGATTTCTGAACATCATTGGCTCATAATAATTATGTTGCTTACATGAATAAGATGCTGTGTATGAGAGCATGCTGTTTACAGCTGCTGATGTGTCCCTGCTTGCCTAACAGATCCAGGACATCAGTGTTGAGACTGACGGAGACAACAAGGAGAAAAGATCTGCCAAGGACGCCTTGCTCCTCTGGTGCCAGATGAAGACGGCTGGGTGAGAGACCGGATGTCTCCATATATATGTGGACACGTTTACTAGCCATTTGATATATTTCTGATTTATTTGACATATATATTTGGACATGTTTACTAGCCATTTGAAGTATTTCTGATTTATTTGACATATATATTTGGACACGTTTACTAGCCATTTGATATATTTCTGATTTATTTGACATATATATTTGGACATGTTTACTAGCCATTTGAAGTATTTCTGATTTATTTGACATATATATTTGGACATGTTTACTAGCCATTTGAAGTATTTCTGATTTATTTGACATATATATTTGGACATGTTTACTAGCCATTTGATATATTTCCGAGTTAAGAAATGTGAAAGAGTCAAATTACATAGAAAGTCTGTTGGAAATGAATTAAATGTAACATTTAACATGTTGAAATATTTTGGTTCTTTCCAGCTATCCAAATGTGAATATTCATAACTTCAGCACCAGTTGGCGAGACGGCATGGCCTTCAACGCCCTCATCCATAAGCACAGGTAACATTAAATTGGCATGGCCTTCAACGCCCTCATCCATAAGCACAGGTAACATTAAATTGGCTTGGCCTTCAACGCCCTCATCCATAAGCACAGGTAACATTTAATTGGCATGGCCTTCAACGCCCTCATCCATAAGCACAGGTAAAATTAAATTGGCTTGGCCTTCAACGCCCTCATCCATAAGCATAGGTAACATTTAATTGGCTTGGCCTTCAACGCCCTCATCCATAAGCACAGGTAACATTTAATTGGCATGGCCTTCAACGCCCTCATCCATAAGCACAGGTAACATTAAATTGGCTTGGCCTTCAACGCCCTCATCCATAAGCATAGGTAACATTTAATTGGCTTGGCCTTCAACGCCCTCATCCATAAGCACAGGTAACATTAAATTGGCTTGGCCTTCAACGCCCTCATCCATAAGCATAGGTAACATTTAATTGGCTTGGCCTTCAACGCCCTCATCCATAAGCACAGGTAACATTAAATTGGCTTGGCCTTCAACGCCCTCATCCATAAGCACAGGTAACATTAAATTGGCTTGGCCTTCAACGCCCTCATCCATAAGCATAGGTAACATTTAATTGGCTTGGCCTTCAACGCCCTCATCCATAAGCACAGGTAACATTAAATTGGCTTGGCCTTCAACGCCCTCATCCATAAGCACAGGTAACATTTAATTGGCATGGCCTTCAACGCCCTCATCCATAAGCACAGGTAACATTAAATTGGCTTGGCCTTCAACGCCCTCATCCATAAGCATAGGTAACATTTAATTGGCTTGGCCTTCAACGCCCTCATCCATAAGCACAGGTAACATTAAATTGGCTTGGCCTTCAACGCCCTCATTCATAAGCACAGGTGACATTAAATTGGCATGGCCTTCAACGCCCTCATCCATAAGCACAGGTAACATTTATTTGGCTTGGCCTTCAATGCCCTCATCCATAAACACAGGTAACATTAAATTGGCTTGGCTTTCCACGCCCTCATCCATAAGCACAGGTAACATTTAATTGGCTTGGCCTTCAACGCCCTCATTCAAAAGCACAGGTAACATTAAATTGGCATGGCCTTCAACGCCCTCATCCATAAGCACAGGTAACATTAAATTGGCATGGCCTTCAACGCCCTCATCCATAAGCACAGGTAACATTTAATTGGCATGGCCTTCAACGCCCTCATCCATAAGCACAGGTAACATTTAATTGGCATGGCCTTCAACGCCCTCATCCATAAGCACAGGTGACATTAAATTGGCATGGCCTTCAACGCCCTCATCCATAAGCACAGGTAACATTTAATTGGCATGGCTTTCAACGCCCTTATCCATAAGCACAGGTGACATTTAATTGGCATGGCCTTCAACGCCCTCATCCATAAGCACAGGTAACATTAAATTGGCTTGGCCTTCAACGCCCTCATCCATAAGCACAGGTAACAATAAATTGGCTTGGCCTTAAACGCCCTCATCCATAAGCACAGGTAACAATAAATTGGCTTGGCCTTAAACGCCCTCATCCATAAGCACAGGTGACATTAAATTGGTATGGCCTTCAACGCCCTCATCCATAAGCACAGGTAACATTAAATTGGCTTGGCCTTCAACGCCCTCATCCATAAGCACAGGTAACATTAAATTGGCTTGGCCTTCAACGCCCTCATCCATAAGCACAGGTAACATTAAATTGGCTTGGCCTTCAACGCCCTCATCCATAAGCACAGGTAAAATTTAATTGGCTTGGCCTTCAACGCCCTCATCCATAAGCACAGGTAACATTAAATTGGTATGGCCTTCAACGCCCTCATCCATAAGCACAGGTAACATTTAATTGGCTTGGCCTTCAACGCCCTCATCCATAAGCACAGGTAACATTAAATTGGCATGGCCTTCAACGCCCTCATCCATAAGCACTGGTAACATTAAATTGGCATGGCCTTCAACGCCCTCATCCATAAGCACAGGTAACATTAAATTGGCATGGCCTTCAACGCCCTCATCCATAAGCACAGGTAACATTAAATTGGCATGGCCTTCAACGCCCTCATCCATAAGCACAGGTAACATTAAATTGGCATGGCCTTCAACGCCCTTATCCATAAGCACAGGTAACATTAAATTGGCATGGCCTTCAACGCCCTCATCCATAAGCACAGGTAACATTAAATTGGCATGGCCTTCAACGCCCTCATCCATAAGCACAGGTAACATTAAATTGGCATGGCCTTCAACGCCCTTATCCATAAGCACAGGTAACATTAAATTGGCATGGCCTTCAACGCCCTCATCCATAAGCACAGGTAAAATTAAATTGGCATGGCCTTCAACGCCCTTATCCATAAGCACAGGTAACATTAAATTGGCATGGCCTTCAACGCCCTCATCCATAAGCACAGGTAACATTAAATTGTTCCTTTAATCAACTATCCATTATACACGTTGGGATATTATTTGACCACATTTCAAACATAATTGAGATCTCTTTTCTGAAGTAATTTAGACAGTTATCTCTATATATGTGTGATTGTTTAGTGCCACACAACCAGTATTTATGGTTTATATGTCTCTCATGCGTAGGCCCGACCTGATTGACTTTGACAAGCTGAAAAAGTCCAACGCCCACCACAACTTGCAGAATGCTTTCAACCTGGCCGAGCAGCACTTGGGACTCACCAAGCTCCTAGATCCAGAGGGTGGGTCCTGTTCCACTCACTCTTCTATGTATTAGAACCCAAATCCAGGTTTCAGATTGTCCCTGTCCTGGTTCACTTTGAGTCTTCAGATATGTAGGTATATACATATTTATAAAGCCGCAGACCCTATTAACTTCTGAATTGTTTTTCATTCACATACAGATATCAGTGTGGATCACCCTGATGAGAAGTCAGTGATCACATACGTAGTGACGTATTACCACTACTTCTCTAAAATGAAGGCACTGAAAGTGGAGGGGAAACGTATCGGGAAGGTGTGACTCTTTCATCGTCAAATTGTTATTTCAAATCCCTGTATTTGTTCATCGGGACACACTAAAGAATATTTTCTGACTACAGATCTATGCATTTATCTTTGAGCCGACATTTGACACGGTTTGGTTCCCGATAGGTTCTTGACAATGCAATTGAAACCGAGAAGATGATAGAGAAGTACGAGTACCTGGCGTCAGACCTGCTGGAGTGGATCGAGCAGACAATAATCATCCTCAACAATCGCAAGTTTGCCAACTCTTTAAACGGCGTCCAACAGCAGCTTCAAGCCTTCAACACCTACCGTACAGTGGAGAAACCCCCCAAGTGAGTAACCACCCCTATAAAACAACACCTACCGTACAGTGGAGAAACCCCCCAAGTGAGTAACCACCCCTATAAAACAACACCTACCGTACAGTGGAGAAACCCCCAAGTGAGTAACCACCCCTATAAAACAACACCTACCGTACAGTGGAGAAACCCCCCAAGTGAGTAACCACCCCTATAAAACAACACCTACCGTACAGTGGAGAAACCCCCCAAGTGAGTAACCACCCCTATAAAACAACACCTACCGTACAGTGGAAAAACCCCCAAGTGAGTAACCACCCCTATAAAACAACACCTACCGTACAGTGGAGAAACCCCCCAGTGAGTAACCACCCCTATAAAACAACACCTACCGTACAGTGGAAAAACCCCCAAGTGAGTAACCACCCCTATAAAACAACACCTACCGTACAGTGGAGAAACCCCCCAAGTGAGTAACCACCCCTATAAAACAACACCTACCGTACAGTGGAGAAACCCCCCAAGTGAGTAACCACCCCTATAAAACAACACCTACCGTACAGTGGAGAAACCCCCCAAGTGAGTAACCACCCCTATAAAACAACACCTACCGTACAGTGGAGAAACCCCCCAAGTGAGTAACCACCCCTATAAAACAACACCTACCGTACAGTGGAGAAACCCCCCAAGTGAGTAACCACCCCTATAAAACAACACCTACCGTACAGTGGAGAAACCCCCCAAGTGAGTAACCACCCCTATAAAACAACACCTACCGTACAGTGGAGAAACCCCCCAGTGAGTAACCACCCCTATAAAACAACACCTACCGTACAGTGGAGAAACCCCCCAAGTGAGTAACCACCCCTATAAAACAACACCTACCGTACAGTGGAGAAACCCCCCAAGTGAGTAACCACCCCTATAAAACAACACCTACCGTACAGTGGAGAAACCCCCCAAGTGAGTAACCACCCCTATAAAACAACACCTACCGTACAGTGGAGAAACCCCCAAGTGAGTAACCACCCCTATAAAACAACACCTACCGTACAGTGGAGAAACCCCCCAAGTGAGTAACCACCCCTATAAAACAACACCTACCGTACAGTGGAGAAACCCCCAAGTGAGTAACCACCCCTATAAAACAACACCTACCGTACAGTGGAGAAACCCCCCAAGTGAGTAACCACCCCTATAAAACAACACCTACCGTACAGTGGAGAAACCCCCCAAGTGAGTAACCACCCCTATAAAACAACACCTACCGTACAGTGGAGAAACCCCCAGTGAGTAACCACCCCTATAAAACAACACCTACCGTACAGTGGAGAAACCCCCCAAGTGAGTAACCACCCCTATAAAACAACACCTACCGTACAGTGGAAAAACCCCCCAAGTGAGTAACCACCCCTATAAAACAACACCTACCGTACAGTGGAGAAACCCCCCAAGTGAGTAACCACCCCTATAAAACAACACCTACCGTACAGTGGAAAACCCCCAAGTGAGTAACCACCCCTAAAAAACAACACCTACCGTACAGTGGAGAAACCCCCCAAGTGAGTAACCACCCCTATAAAACAACACCTACCGTACAGTGGAGAAACCCCCAAGTGAGTAACCACCCCTATAAAACAACACCTACCTTACAGTGGAGAAACCCCCCAAGTGAGTAACCACCCCTATAAAACAACACCTACCGTACAGTGGAGAAACCCCCAAGTGAGTAACCACCCCTATAAAACAACACCTACCGTACAGTGGAGAAACCCCCAAGTGAGTAACCACCCCTATAAAACAACACCTACCGTGGAAAACCCCCAGTGGAGAAACCCCCAGTGAGTAACCACCCCTATAAAACAACACCTACCGTACAGTGGAGAAACCCCCCAAGTGAGTAACCACCCCTATAAAACAACACCTACCGTACAGTGGAGAAACCCCCCAGTGAGTAACCACCCCTATAAAACAACACCTACCGTACAGTGGAGAAACCCCCCAAGTGAGTAACCACCCCTATAAAACAACACCTACCGTACAGTGGAGAAACCCCCAAGTGAGTAACCACCCCTATAAAACAACACCTACCGTACAGTGGAGAAACCCCCCAAGTGAGTAACCACCCCTATAAAACAACACCTACCGTACAGTGGAGAAACCCCCAAGTGAGTAACCACCCCTATAAAACAACACCTACCGTACAGTGGAGAAACCCCCAAGTGAGTAACCACCCCTATAAAACAACACCTACCGTACAGTGGAGAAACCCCCCAAGTGAGTAACCACCCCTATAAAACAACACCTACCGTACAGTGGAGAAACCCCCCAAGTGAGTAACCACCCCTATAAAACAACACCTACCGTACAGTGGTAACCACCCCTATAAAAACAAACCCCGTAAGTGAGTAAACCCCTATAAAACAACACCTACCCAGTGGAGAAACCCCCAAGTGAGTAACCACCCCTATAAAACAACACCTACCGTACAGTGGAGAAACCCCCAAGTGAGTAACCACCCCTATAAAACAACACCTACCGTACAGTGGAGAAACCCCCCAAGTGAGTAACCACCCCTATAAAACAACACCTACCGTACAGTGGAGAAACCCCCAAGTGAGTAACCACCCCTATAAAACAACACCTACCGTACAGTGGAGAAACCCCCAAGTGAGTAACCACCCCTATAAAACAACCCCCACAGTGGAGAGTGAGTAACCACCCCTATAAAACAACACCTACCGTACAGTGGAGAAACCCCCAAGTGAGTAACCACCCCTATAAAACAACACCTACCGTACAGTGGAGAAACCCCCAAGTGAGTAACCACCCCTATAAAACAACACCTACCGTACAGTGGAGAAACCCCCCAAGTGAGTAACCACCCCTATAAAACAACACCTACCGTACAGTGGAGAAACCCCCAAGTGAGTAACCACCCCTATAAAACAACACCTACCGTACAGTGGAGAAACCCCCCAAGTGAGTAACCACCCCTATAAAACAACACCTACCGTACAGTGGAGAAACCCCCCAAGTGAGTAACCACCCCTATAAAACAACACCTACCGTACAGTGGAGAAACCCCCCAAGTGAGTAACCACCCCTATAAAACAACACCTACCGTACAGTGGAGAAACCCCCAAGTGAGTAACCACCCCTATAAAACAACACCTACCGTACAGTGGAGAAACCCCCAAGTGAGTAACCACCCCTATAAAACAACACCTACCGTACAGTGGAGAAACCCCCAAGTGAGTAACCACCCCTATAAAACAACACCTACCGTACAGTGGAGAAACCCCCCAAGTGAGTAACCACCCCTATAAAACAACACCTACCGTACAGTGGAGAAACCCCCCAAGTGAGTAACCACCCCTATAAAACAACACCTACCGTACAGTGGAGAAACCCCCCAAGTGAGTAACCACCCCTATAAAACAACACCTACCGTACAGTGGAGAAACCCCCCAAGTGAGTAACCACCCCTATAAAACAACACCTACCGTACAGTGGAGAAACCCCCCAAGTGAGTAACCACCCCTATAAAACAACACCTACCGTACAGTGGAGAAACCCCCCAAGTGAGTAACCACCCCTATAAAACAACACCTACCGTACAGTGGAGAAACCCCCAAGTGAGTAACCACCCCTATAAAAAACAACACCTACCGTACAGTGGAGAAACCCCCAAGTGAGTAACCACCCCTATAAAAAACACCAACACCTACCTATAAAACAACACAGTGGAGAAACCCCCAAGTGAGTAACCACCCCTATAAAACAACACCTACCGTACAGTGGAGAAACCCCCCAAGTGAGTAACCACCCCTATAAAACAACACCTACCGTACAGTGGAGAAACCCCCCACCTACCGTACAGTGGAGTAACCACCCCCTATAAAACAACACCTACCGTACAGTGGAGAAACCCCCCAAGTGAGTAACCACCCCTATAAAACAACACCTACCGTACAGTGGAGAAACCCCCCAAGTGAGTAACCACCCCTATAAAACAACACCTACCGTACAGTGGAGAAACCCCCCAAGTGAGTAACCACCCCTATAAAACAACACCTACCGTACAGTGGAGAAACCCCCCAAGTGAGTAACCACCCCTATAAAACAACACCTACCGTACAGTGGAGAAACCCCCCAAGTGAGTAACCACCCCTATAAAACAACACCTACCGTACAGTGGAAAAACCCCCAAGTGAGTAACCACCCCTATAAAACAACACCTACCGTACAGTGGAAAAACCCCCCAAGTGAGTAACCACCCCTATAAAACAACACCTACCGTACAGTGGAAAAACCCCCCAAGTGAGTAACCACCCCTATAAAACAACACCTACCGTACAGTGGAAAAACCCCCCAAGTGAGTAACCACCCCTATAAAACAACACCTACCGTACAGTGGAGAAACCCCCCAAGTGAGTAACCACCCCTATAAAACAACACCTACCGTACAGTGGAAAAACCCCCCAAGTGAGTAACCACCCCTATAAAACAACACCTACCGTACAGTGGAGAAACCCCCCAAGTGAGTAACCACCCCTATAAAACAACACCTACCGTACAGTGGAGAAACCCCCCAAGTGAGTAACCACCCCTATAAAACAACACCTACCGTACAGTGGAGAAACCCCCAAGTGAGTAACCACCCCTATAAAACAACACCTACCGTACAGTGAAACCCCCAAGTGAGAAACCCACCTACCGTACAGTGAGTAACCACCCCTATAAAACAACACCTACCGTACAGTGGAGAAACCCCCAAGTGAGTAACCACCCCTATAAAACAACACCTACCGTACAGTGGAGAAACCCCCAAGTGAGTAACCACCCCTATAAAACAACACCTACCGTACAGTGGAGAAACCCCCAAGTGAGTAACCCCCACCCCTATAAAACAACACCTACCGTACAGTGGAGAAACCCCCAAGTGAGTAACCACCCCTATAAAACAACACCTACCGTACAGTGGAGAAACCCCCAAGTGAGTAACCAC
The DNA here is from genome assembly GCA_029465975.1 of Dallia pectoralis. Taxonomy (NCBI): domain Eukaryota; kingdom Metazoa; phylum Chordata; class Actinopteri; order Esociformes; family Umbridae; genus Dallia; species Dallia pectoralis. The sequence continues at coordinate 15,517,343 of CM055741.1, read as the reverse complement.
CCCTATAAAACAACACCTACCGTACAGTGGAGAAACCCCCAAGTGAGTAACCACCCCTATAAAACAACACCTACCGTACAGTGGAGAAACCCCCAAGTGAGTAACCACCCCTATAAAACAACACCTACCGTACAGTGGAGAAACCCCCAAGTGAGTAACCACCCCTATAAAACAACACCTACCGTACAGTGGAGAAACCCCCAAGTGAGTAACCACCCCTATAAAACAACACCTAACAGTGGAGAAACACCTATAAAACAACACCCGTACAGTGGAGAAACCCCCAAGTGAGAAACCGTACAGTGGAGAAACCCCCAAGTGAGTAACCACCCCTATAAAACAACACCTACCGTACAGTGGAGAAACCCCCAAGTGAGTAACCACCCCTATAAAACAACACCTACCGTACAGTGGAGAAACCCCCCAAGTGAGTAACCACCCCTATAAAACAACACCTACCGTACAGTGGAGAAACCCCCCAAGTGAGTAACCACCCCTATAAAACAACACCTACCGTACAGTGGAAAACCCCCAAGTGAGTAACCACCCCTATAAAACAACACCTACCGTACAGTGGAAAACCCCCAAGTGAGTAACCACCCCTATAAAACAACACCTACCGTACAGTGGAAAACCCCCAAGTGAGTAACCACCCCTATAAAACAACACCTACCGTACAGTGGAAAAACCCCCAAGTGAGTAACCACCCCTATAAAACAACACCTACCGTACAGTGGAAAAACCCCCAAGTGAGTAACCACCCCTATAAAACAACACCTACCGTACAGTGGAAAAACCCCCCAAGTGAGTAACCACCCCTATAAAACAACACCTACCGTACAGTGGAAAAACCCCCAAGTGAGTAACCACCCCTATAAAACAACACCTACCGTACAGTGGAAAAACCCCCAAGTGAGTAACCACCCCTATAAAACAACACCTACCGTACAGTGGAAAAACCCCCAAGTGAGTAACCACCCCTATAAAACAACACCTACCGTACAGTGGAAAAACCCCCAAGTGAGTAACCACCCCTATAAAACAACACCTACCGTACAGTGGAAAAACCCCCCAAGTGAGTAACCACCCCTATAAAACAACACCTACCGTACAGTGGAAAAACCCCCCAAGTGAGTAACCACCCCTATAAAACAACACCTACCGTACAGTGGAAAAACCCCCAAGTGAGTAACCACCCCTATAAAACAACACCTACCGTACAGTGGAAAAACCCCCAAGTGAGTAACCACCCCTATAAAACAACACCTACCGTACAGTGGAAAAACCCCCAAGTGAGTAACCACCCCTATAAAACAACACCTACCGTACAGTGGAAAAACCCCCCAAGTGAGTAACCACCCCTATAAAACAACACCTACCGTACAGTGGAAAAACCCCCCAAGTGAGTAACCACCCCTATAAAACAACACCTACCGTACAGTGGAAAAACCCCCAAGTGAAAACCCTATAAAACAACACCTACCGTACAGTGAGTAACCAAGTGAGTGAGTAACCACCCCTATAAAACAACACCTACCGTACAGTGGAAAAACCCCCCAAGTGAGTAACCACCCCTATAAAACAACACCTACCGTACAGTGGAAAACCCCCAGTGAGTAACCACCCCTATAAAACAACACCCCTAGTGGAAAACCCCCAAGTGAGTAACCACCCCTATAAAACAACACCTACCGTACAGTGGAAAACCCCTAGTGAGTAACCACCCCTATAAAACAACACCTACCGTACAGTGGAAAACCCCCAGTGAGTAACCACCCCTATAAAACAACACCTACCGTACAGTGGAAAACCCCTAGTGATAAAACAACACCCCTATGGAAAACTAGTGAGTAACCACCCCTATAAAACAACACCTACATACAGTGGAAAACCCCCAGTGAGTAACCACCCCTATAAAACAACACCTACCATACAGTGGAAAACCCCCAGTGAGTAACCACCCCTATAAAACAACACCTACCGTACAGTGGAAAACCCCAGTGAGTAACCACCCCTATAAAACAACACCTACCGTACAGTGGAAAACCCCTAGTGAGTAACCACCCCTATAAAACAACACCTACCGTACAGTGGAAAACCCCAAGTGAGTAACCACCCCTATAAAACAACACCTACCGTACAGTGGAAAACCCCTAGTGAGTAACCACCCCTATAAAACAACACCTACCGTACAGTGGAAAACCCCAAGTGAGTAACCACCCCTATAAAACAACACCTACCTTACAGTGGAAAAACCCCCAAGTGAGTAACCACCCCTATAAAACAACACCTACCGTACAGTGGAAAACCCCTAGTGAGTAACCACCCCTATAAAACAACACCTACCGTACAGTGGAAAACCCCAAGTGAGTAACCACCCCTATAAAACAACACCTACCGTACAGTGGAAAACCCCTAGTGAGTAACCACCCCTATAAAACAACACCTACCGTACAGTGGAAAACCCCAAGTGAGTAACCACCCCTATAAAACAACACCTACCATACAGTGGAAAACCCCCAGTGAGTAACCACCCCTATAAAACAACACCTACCGTACAGTGGAAAAACCCCCAGTGAGTAACCACCCCTATAAAACAACACCTACACGTTTTGGCGTATTACCCATTACAGAAAAGTAATAAACAGTATAGAATTGTATATTTTTTTAGGAGGGCTTGCATAGATATTATTTTTTAGTAAAGCCTGTGGATGAGAGAGTTTTGCAGACATTTTTTTCATTTTAGACTGTATTTTGTTATGTATTAATACAAAATAATTTCTGGTGAAAACGTTTGTGGAAAAACTAGCATTCCACTATTACAGAAATGTACATTTTAAGAGATCCTACTAAACCTAACACGTTATTTGGTCACAATATCTAAACCAATATGCTGTATGTAACTGGTTCTTGTGTTAGCTGTAATTATCTTGAACACCTTACATTCTTCCCAATTTACAAATGTCCAAACATTCAACACATATATTGAACACAAATATAATATCCAAGTTTTATTAATAGCAATGTTTGATTTGCTGCCAAAACATAATTTCAACATATTTCACTTCCTGTTTGTGATTATTATTCAGGTTTACTGAGAAGGGCAACCTGGAGGTGCTTCTGTTTACCATACAGAGTAAAATGAGGGCCAACAATCAAAAAGTGTACATGCCCCGGGAGGGGAAACTCATCTCTGATATCAACAAGGTACGCTCAGACTTCGGTTCCATTACATGGTTAGAAGACATTTGCTATTTCAGTCTATTGAAAGAATAACAAGTAATCGGGAAAAAAAGATACACAATTGTCTGTATATTGTTATTTATTGCTGTGTCAAAATTAATTTAATAACTGTAAAGACACGATGCTATGTTTTTGAAGAACAGTTAGTTTGAATTATTGTGTTGCAAAAGCTGGTTCCTCCATGAATCGGGGTGCAAATGTTTATGAGAAATAATAATCCCTCTTGGCATTACTTTGTACAGTTGACCTTGAAGAGTAGTGGGAAAATAGAATATTATTACAATATGTATACTTCAGAAAAATTCAAAAAATAAATCATTACTGGTATACTGTGTGCAAGAGACAAGAACAACATTTGGTGTCCTTGACATGCCCGATCAAAATGTTTACAATGTGTCTCAACATTTGTTAGACCTGGGAGAGACTGGAAAAGGCGGAGCATGAGCGAGAGCTGGCGCTTAGGACAGAGCTGATTCGTCAGGAGAAACTGGAGCAGTTGGCTCGTCGTTTTGACCGCAAGGCGGCCATGAGAGAGACCTGGCTGAGTGAGAACCAGCGCCTCGTTTCACAGGTGAACATGCATGTGTGTACACAGTCACAAACTGAGCGGCCATGAGAGAGGCCTGGCTAAAACACGGTAAGCTGAAGCCATCAGGTCTTCACTCCGTGGTTCCCGGTTGACCTTCGTCCATGAACTCATTCCCGGACTCAGTCTTGTCTTGTTGTTCGATCTTTCCCACCGAGTCCCAATAAGTCATTAGTATTGTGTTACGTGTTTTAGTGCTACCCTCCCTGTTCCCTAGTCCTTCATTCGATCTTTCCCACCGAGTCCCAATAAGTCATTAGTATCGTGTTACGTGTTTTAGTGCTACCCTCCCTAGTCCTTCATGCCGGTTGGGTGTTCTGATGGTGTACCTGTGTCGATGTAGAAGGTGTTTCATTAAGCGCATTTTACTTTCAATCACAGTATATGTTTCTTGTCATTCACTGTTTGTTTTATTTACAAACTAAAAACCCATCGATTGATATGCTGCCAGTGTTTGGTTTCCACACCTCACTACACCTCGGATTCGACACATTGAGGTATTTATTTCGTTCCGTGTCGCAGGACAACTTCGGCTTCGACCTCCCGGCGGTGGACGCGGCCACCAAAAAGCACGAGGCGATCGAGACGGACATCACGGCGTACGAGGAGCGCGTGCAGGCTGTCGTCTCCGTTGCCAAAGAGCTGGAAACGGAGAACTACCACGACATTAAACGCATCGCGGCTCGCAAGGACAATGTGATCCGGCTGTGGGAGTACCTTCTGGAGCTCCTGAAGGCCAGGCGTCAGCGTCTAGAGATGAACCTGGGTCTACAGAGGGTCTTCCAGGAAATGCTTTATATTATGGACTGGATGGACGAGATGAAGGTAAGAGGGAGAACCGTTTGGGTTTCTACTTCCTGAATACTTTTATGAAATACGAAATGCAAACAGAATGTGTTATTCTCGTGTAAAGTTTCCCATAAGGGATCCAAAGTGAAACACCTATTATATCAGCTGAGGTTGATGGGCTAAAAGAAAAACCAAAAAATTCCAAGATGTTTACTCCTGTTTACCTCTCTTGTGCTTCCAACTTCAAATCTCCTGAGCTCTTGGGGAGTTGCTGTTGGAAGCTAGTGAAATGATAAACGTTTCGCCTATTTATGTGCCACACAGATGATGCTGCTTTCCCAAGAATATGGGAAGCATCTGCTCGGCGTGGAGGATCTCTTGCAGAAACACGCACTGGTGGAAGCCGACATCAGCATCCAGGCCGATCGAGTCAAAGCTGTGAACAACAACGCTCAGAAGTTCGCCGTAGACGGTGACGGTGAGAACCAGAATCGTCGGGCTGTTATTCAGATTATGAAAAATATCGTTTTTTAAATGTATGACTAGCTATTGATGAGAATATTTCAACATTTCAACTGTTTAGTTGCATACATTTTTACATTATTTTCAAGTGAACGGTAGATCAAAATGAGAGATAAACATTAAGGCTTTTTTCTGTGTCGTCCCTCTGCAGTCTACAAGCCCTGTGATCCTCAGGTGATTCGCGACCGCGTGGCCCATATGGAGTTCTGCTACCAGGAGCTGACCCAGCTGGCTGCCGAGCGCCGCGCCCGCCTGGAGGAGTCCCGGCGCCTCTGGAAGTTGTTCTGGGAAATGGCGGAGGAGGAGGGCTGGATCCGGGAGAAGGAGCAGATCCTCTCGTCGGAGGAGAGCAGGAAGGATCTGACGGGCGCCACGCGTCTGCTGAGCCAGCACCGCGCTCTAGAGGACGAGATGTGTGGCCGCGCCGGGCACCTGCAGAACACCATCGCCGAGGGTCAGACCATGGCCGACGCTGGGCACTTTGGCGCGGTAAAGATCCGTGAGCGCATCGCCGACCTGCGGGCGCAGTGGGCGGCTTTGGAGGAGCTGGCCGCCGTACAGAAGGCGCGCCTGGAGGAGGCTTGTGCCCTCCACCAGTTTCACGCAGATGCAGACGACGCAGACGCCTGGACCTTGGACGCCCTGCGCATTGTATCCAGCGGCGAGGTGGGCCACGACGAGTTCTCCACGCAGGCTCTGGTGCGCAAGCATAAGGCCGCATCCGCTGAAGTGGCCAGCTATCGACCGGTGATCGACGCGCTTCGCGAGCAGGCGGCGACTTTACCAAAGGAGCAGGTCCAGTCGGAGGAGGTCAAGGGCCGTCTGTCAGGAATCGAGGAACGCTACAATGAGGTGGCCGAGCTGACGAGGCTGAGGAAGCAGGCTCTGCAGGACGCCCTGGCCCTATATAAGATGTTCAGCGAGGCGGACGCCTGTGAGGTGTGGATCGACGAGAAGGAGCAGTGGCTCAACAGCATGGAGATCCCAGAGAAGCTAGAAGACCTTGAGGTCATTCAGCACCGGTAAGAAGCCAAATGAGTTGAGATGAGATTTCAAATTCAATATAGTTGACTGTACTGTTTCACCATAATTAGCTGGTATTTTAACTAGGTTTTGTTAAAAAGTTCTGCAACATCGCAGAATATCAAAATGAGACCAAAAAACATTTTTGTACAGTAATTACATAATTTCCCAGGTTCGAGAGCCTGGAGCCAGAGATGAACAACCAAGCATCACGCGTCGCTGTTGTGAACCAGATTGCCAGGCAGATAATGCATAATGGACACCCCAGTGAAAAGGACATCAAAGCCCAGCAAGATAAGCTGAACAACAGGCAAGTTTCACAGCCTATTCCATTTCACAGCCTATTCCATCTTACCCTCACAGCCTATTCCATTTCACAGCCTATTCCATTTCACAGCCTATTCCATTTCACAGCCTGTTCCATTTCACAGCCTATTCCATTTCACAGCCTGTTCCATTTCACAGCCTAGTCCATTTCACAGCCTGTTCCATTTCACAGCCTGTTCCATTTCACAGACTATTCCATTTCACAGCCTATTCCATTTCACAGCCTGTTCCATTTCACAGCCTAGTCCATTTCACAGCCTGTTCCATTTCACAGCCTGTTCCATTTCACAGCCTGTTCCATTTCACAGCCTGTTCCATTTCACAGACTATTCCATTTCACAGACTATTCCATTTCACAGACTATTCCATTTCACAGACTTTTCCATTTCACAGACTTTTCCATTTCACAGACTTTTCCATTTCACAGACTATTCCATTTCACAGACTTTTCCATTTCACAGCCTATTCGTCACTGGCAACTTTAAAATATGTGTAGCGAGAAATTGGTACTGTGTCATTATTTACTGCCCTTCCATCAACATACACCAAAAGTATTTAGGACATTTTCTAATTTAAGTCTAAATGATTTGTTCCCCAGATGGAGCCAATTCAGGGATCTGGTGGACCAGAAGAAGGAGTCTCTTCATTCAGCGCTGGGCGTTCAGAACTACCACTTGGAATGCAACGAGACCAAGTCGTGGATCCGTGAGAAGACCAAAGTCATCGAGTCCACCCAGGAGCTGGGCAATGACCTGACCGGCGTCATGGCGCTGCAGCGTAAACTCACCGGGATGGAACGCGACCTGGCTGCCATCGAGGTCAAGCTGGGCGACCTACGCGGAGAGGCGGAGCGGCTGGCAGGGGAGCACCCGGACCAGGCCAGCGCCATCACGGGCCGCCTGGCCGAGATCACGTCCGTGTGGGAGGAGATGGAGGCCACGCTGCGGAACCGGGAGGAGTCACTGGGCGAGGCCAGCAAGCTGCAGCAGTTCCTGCGTGAGCTGGACGACTTCCAGTCGTGGCTGTCGCGCACGCAGACGGCCATCGCCTCCGAGGAGATCCCGAACACGCTGGCCGAGGCCGAGAAGCTGCTGGCGCAGCACGAGGGCATCAAGAACGAGATCCGCAACTACGAGGAGGACTACCAGAAGATGCGCGACATGGGTGAGATGGTGACCCAGGGCCAGACGGATGCTCAGTACATGTTCCTCAGGCAGCGGCTGCAGGCCCTGGACACCGGCTGGAATGAGCTGCACAAGATGTGGGAGAACCGACAGAACCTTCTGTCACAGTCTCACTCCTACCAGCTGTTCCTCAGAGACACCAAGCAGACAGAGGCTTTTCTTAACAATCAGGTACCCCTCAAACCATTACCTCTTATTTGGATTCGTCCAAACCATTGAATAGGTCAAATCTATTTTCATTGAATAGGTCAAATCTATTTTCATTGAAAAGTCAAATCTATTTTCATTGAATAGGTCAAATCTATTTTCATTGAATAGGTCAAATCTATTTTCCTAGAGAAGGAAGTCTTTGCGTACTCAGGCAAACTGACTCCCCAATTTTTCACATTATCATTTGAATAAAATGTCCCCCAAAGGGATTGTTTTTTAAACCCCAATTTGTCTCTTCCATTAGGAATACGTGCTGGCCCATACGGAGATGCCGACAACACTGGAGGGGGCTGAAGGAGCCATCAAGAAGCAGGAGGACTTCATGACCACCATGGATGCCAACGAGGAGAAGATCAATGGCGTGGTTGAGGCTGGCAGACGGCTGGCGAGCGACGGCAACGTAAATGGCGAGCGCATCCAAGAGAGGGCAACGTCAATCGATGACAGGTAAAACATTTGTTTTTAAACTCCTAATAATGCCGTGTTTACCACAGGATGTCAGGTGTCAGTTCTTATACATGGAAGGGTTATTTAAAAAGAAGAAGTTGGCGTTGAAAGATGAATCTCCACAAAGGCTAACGTTGGTTATTGAGTTATAGAAACTTGGTAACGCGTATTGTAATGAAATGACGGATTGTACAAGGAAATGACGGACTGTACTAGGAAATGACGGACTGTACAATAAAATGACGGACTGTACAAGGAAATGACGGACTGTACAAGGAAATGACGGACTGCACTAGGAAATGACGGACTGTACAAGGAAATGACGGACTGTACAAGGAAATGACGGACTGTACAAGGAAATGACGGACTGTACTAGGAAATGACGGACTGTACAAGGAAATGACGGACTGTACAAGGCAATGACGAACTTTACAAGGAAATGACGGACTTTACAAGGAAATGACGGACTGTACTAGGAAATGACGGACTGTACAATGAAATGACGGACTGTACAATGAAATGACGGACTGTACAATGAAATGACGGACTGTACAAGGAAATGACGGACTGTACATTGAAATGACGGACTGTACAATGCAATGCTATAAACCCTTTCCAACAATGTCACAGTTACTGTTGACGCACAGAGTATATGAGGGTTAATGATTTAATTTCATACAGGCACAAGAAGAACCGTGAGGGTGCTGTGGAGCTTCTGATGCGGCTGAAAGATAACCGGGACCTTCAGAAATTCCTGCAGGATTGTCAAGAGGTTTGTTTCCAGACATGCATGTTTTGTGATGATAGCAATAAGTATTTCCCAACATAAAACCAATGTCACACTACAATAATTCATTTTGAGTTGCAGTGTTTTAAAATAAAATTTCATATAACGTAATGTCAATACGGCTTTAGTTTTTCCATAACATGAGAGAATTGGGAGTTTGAATATTTTTGCAAGGCACTGTTTGGTCCATTCAAACTTATAGCAAATGTCTAGTATGAGGTTATGGTGTGTTGACCTGCCTGCTATCTCGTATGTGTGAAGCTCTCGCTGTGGATCAACGAGAAGATGCTCACGGCTCAGGACCTGTCGTACGATGAGGCCAGGAACCTCCACAGCAAATGGCTCAAACATCAGGCCTTCATGGCCGAGCTGCAGTCCAACAAGGAGTGGCTGGACAAGATTGAGACGGTAAAAAAATAAGTCCTCGCTATCTCGTCAATTTGGAATTTGTTTTTGTATTCCTGAACAAAGGTTACTATCTCAATACATGTGTTTCGCTACCTTCAAATATGTTCAAAACGGTAACATAAGTCTGGCTTGGCTTCACGTTTTAATTATTTATTTTGTTTGATCTCTAGTTACGCGGGTCAATCAAACTGAGAACAAAAAAGACACATACAGGAAAAAAACGTGAGAAAGTAGATAGGAAACACACAATCAGAAACTATATTGCTTTATAGCATTAAAACTTCTAACTTAAGTTTTCTTTGCAGGATATTTCCATGAGTGTGACACGTGCATCTCAAAAGCAGTTTTCCCTTACAGAGTAACCTGTGGTAAATGTAGTGCTAGCAAGTCTCGTAAATGCTGCAGAACAAGTCAACTATAAGAGTCAACTATAAGAGTCAACTATAAGAGTCAACTATAAGAGTCTACTATAAGAGTCAACTATAAGAATCAACTATAAGAGTCAACTATAAGAGTCAACTATAAGAGTCAACTATAAGAGTCAACTATAAGAGTCAACTATAAGAGTCAACTATAAGAGTCAACTATAAGAGTCTACTATAAGAGTCTACTATAAGAGTCTACTATAAGAGTCAACTATAAGAGTCAACTATAAGAGTCAACTATAAGAGTCAACTATAAGAGTCAACTATAAGAGTCAACTATAAGAGTCAACTATAAGAGTCAACTATAAGAGTCAACTATAAGAGTCAACTATAAGAGTCAACTATAAGAGTCAACTATAAGAGTCAACTATAAGAGTCTACTATAAGAGTCAACTATAAGAGTCAACTATAAGAGTCAACTATAAGAGTCAACTATAAGAGTCAACTATAAGAGTCAACTATAAGAGTCAACTATAAGAGTCAACTATAAGAGTCAACTATAAGAGTCAACTATAAGAGTCAACTATAAGAGTCAACTATAAGAGTCAACTATAAGAGTCAACTATAAGAGTCAACTATAAGAGTCAACTATAAGAGTCAACTATAAGAGTCAACTATAAGAGTCAACTATAAGAGTCAACTATAAGAGTCAACTATAAGAGTCAACTATAAGAGTCAACTATAAGAGTCAACTATAAGAGTCAACTATAAGAGTCAACTATAAGAGTCTACTATAAGAGTCTACTATAAGAGTCTACTATAAGAGTCTACTATAAGAGTCAACTATAAGAGTCAACTATAAGAGTCTACTACAAGAGTCTACTACATTGGTTATAATAGTCTGTAGTTTTTTTGCCATGCTAATTTTGATTCTACACTTCAGGATGGGATGCAGCTGGTGTCCGAGAAACCAGAGACAGAGTCTATGGTGAGGGAAAAGCTCTCATCCCTCCAAAAGATGTGGGAAGACCTGGAGTCCACGACTCAGACCAAGGCTCAGTGTCTGTTTGAAGCCAACAAGGCAGAGCTGTTCACGCAAAGCTGTGCCGACCTGGACAAGTGGCTGGGTGGCCTGGAGGGACAGATCCAGTCAGATGACTACGGGAAAGACCTGACCAGCGTCAACATCTTGCTCAAGAAACAGCAGGTAATGTACTCAGTGAAGGATTCATTGATCAAATATGATCAATTTGGCCTAAGCTGGTGTCATCAACACATGGTGATGAGTCCTTGGATATTGACGTGGTCTGGTTTATCGCCTGGTTCATGAACTGGTGGAACCTGGTATCCTAAATGTTCTAATCCGTCTCACTGGGGGCCCCTAGATATTGGAGAATCAGGTAGAAGTCCGTCAGAGGGAGGTCGTGGAGCTCCAGAGCCAGGCACTGGTCCTGAGCCAGGAAGGAAAGGACACAGAGGAGGTCGATGGCCAGAGACACGTGGTGGAGCATAAGTTAAAGGAGTTGCTGGATCCTCTGAGGAAAAGAAAGAACTTCCTGATGGCATCCCGTGAAATCCATCAGTTCAACCGAGATGTGGAGGACGAGATTGTGAGTCAATTGTTGATTAAGTACCTGGGAAGCGTCGTGTGTTTGTGTGTGTAACATCTTGTGGGTACTTTTATTTCAGGCTTTTTTTTATTGTAATTTCGTTAAATATACTGATTTATTTTGCATTTTCTGTACAGCTTTGGGTCGAAGAGAGGACGCCAATAGCCACCTCCAGAGATCATGGACACAACCTTCCGACTGTTCAACTGCTTATCAAGAAAAATCAGGTCAGTAAACTTAAAGCACTTTTAATCAGGTACAGGATTTAATAAGTGACCTTACAAAAATGTTACATTGCCATATTTAGCACTATTAAGAAGTTGTAAAGTTACACTTACAGTAGTGCCATATTTAGCACTATTAAGAAGTTGTAAAGTTACACTTACAGTAGTGTCATATTAAGCACTATTAAGAAGTTGTAAAGTTACACTTACAGTAGTGTCATATTAAGCACTATTAAGAAGTTGTAAAGTTACACTTACAGTAGTGCCATATTTAGCACTATTAAGAAGTTGTAAAGTTACACTTACAGTAGTGTCATATTAAGCACTATTAAGAAGTTGTAAAGTTACACTTACAGTAGTGTCATATTAAGCACTATTAACAAGTTATAAAGTTACATTTGTTATAATATAGTAATAATTACTAACCCCTGACAATTAAGTTCTGGATTCCCTTCTCAGACATTGCAGAAGGAGATCCAGGGACACCAGCCCCGCTGTGACGACATCTTCGAGCGAAGCGAGAGTTTGCTGACGGATGACAGCCTCGCCGTGGAAGTCATTCGCCAGCGTCTGGCTGACCTCAAACAGCTGTGGGGCCGGATAATTGAGGAGACCGAAAAACGCCACGCCAGACTGGAAGAGGCCCACAATGCCCAGAAGTACTACTTTGATGCGGCCGAGGCTGAGGCCTGGATGAGCGAGCAGGAGCTGTACATGATGTCAGAGGAAAAGGCTAAGGTACGAAACGTTTTTATTAAAAGGGTTATGGTATGAAACGGTTTTATTAAACATGCTATGGTATGTAACGTTTTTATTGAAATGGTTAAGGTATGAAACGTTTTTATTGAAATGGTTAAGGTATGAAACGTTTTTATTGAAATGGTTAAGGTATGAAACGTTTTTATTGAAAGGGTTAAGGTATGAAACGTTTTTATTGAAAGGGTTAAGGTATAAAACGTTTTTATTGAAAGGGTTAAGGTATGAAACATTTGTATTTAACGTGCTATGGTATGTAACGTTTTTATTGAAATGGTTAAGGTATGAAACGTTTTTATTGAACGTGCTATGGTATGAAACGTTTTTATTGAAAGGGTTAAGGTATGACACGTTTTTATTGAAAGGGTTAAGGTATGAAACGTTTTTATTGAACGTGCTATGGTATGAAACGTTTTTATTGAAATGGTTAAGGTATGAAACGTTTTTATTAAACGTGCTATGGTATGAAACGTTTTTATTGAAAGGGTTAAGGTATGACACGTTTTTATTGAAAGGGTTAAGGTATGAAACGTTTTTTTGAAAGGGTTAAGGTATGAAACGTTTGTATTTAACGTGCTATGGTATGTAACGTTTTTATTGAAATGGTTAAGGTATGAAACGTTTTTTATTGAAAGGGTTAAGGTATGAAACGTTTTTATTGACAGTGTTTTGGTGCCGGTACAGCATTTCTGTTTGCCTTTGATGTGTCCTCTTGGAAAGTTGTGAGGAATATTTATTCAACTGATATCCTGACTTATTGTTGTGTATGTGTTGCCTGGGAACATACCTGTCTATGTCTGTATATAAGATAGCAATGTTCAGCCACAATTAAAGTGATGCACCTGTGTTAAAGCGCATGTCAGCCCTGCACTGATACCATTCACTCATCCTCTGTAGCTATTAAAACAAGTATTTCCATCTTAGGATGAGCAGAGTGCTGTAGCCATGCTGAAGAAGCACCAGATTGTGGAACAGTCAGTGGAGGACTACGCTGAGACCGTCCATCAACTGTCCAAGACCAGCAGAGGCCTGACAGCTGCAAGCCATCCAGAAAGGTCTGTAAGAAGGCCTCTAAAACTATAAATTTAAAAGTGGGAACAGAATCAAACACAGAGGCCTGACAGCTGCAAGCCATCCAGAAAGGTCTTTAAGAAGGCCTGTAAAACTATAGATTTAAAAGTGGGAACAGAATCAAACACAGTGACAAATATACAATGAGGCCTGTGAAAAAAACATCAAGCAAACAAACAACGTTAAAAGACGAATATGTACCAAGCTCCGTGAGTTTCAGCAAAAACGGTTTGCAGTCTAACCAACTATCCACAAAATTAATTAAATAAAAATAATCAACAAACGTTTTGGTTAACACCTGGTTCTTTTTTCACCGTAATGGGTGATTTGACATGGGAGGGTGTTGCTGAACAGAATGACCAGCACATGGCGCATCTTGTTCATCTGTGCGTCAGAAGGACCGGGCTGTTGTAAAATCACGGTGTAAAAGTGTACACAATCATTTAATAAGTGCACATAGAAATAGGCCTTTATGGTACCATATTACCGCACTAATTATTGTATAAGGGCCAAATTGTGATGCCAAATGAATTCAACGTAATGTAGACAATAATTAGAGTTAACTCCAGTCAGTGCGCTGTTTCCTGACAAGAATATGGACTGACCATGTATTGTCCATGTTCATATGTGTTAACTCAATGTTGTCTACAATACAGGAATATTCATTTATACAAAATAATCTGTGTGATAATATCACGACATATTTAGGTCGTCGATATTCATTTGCAGTCTATAATGTGCTCTGAACGTTTCTGTTTTTCTGTTTTATGCGCCTCCTGGTGACAGATAAGATGAGAAAAAATTCAACCAAAATGGCGGATAGCGCGATAGCACATTATTTGGGGAAAAAATGCTTTAAATTAGTTTTTCCAGTAATCATTTTAACAGAAGAATATACGATGGGATAAAGCATATCTAGGAGCATTCCTAAAAGGAGCTTCCTGTAAGTTTAAAGAGATGTTCAAAAACTTTATTTTTTAAGTGCCTTTGGGTCAAATGAGCCACTTCCTGTGCTTCTAACCACATCCACCGATCGCCGCACCTGGTTTCTGTTTGTGTGTGCAGTGAGAGGATCGGCATGCGTCAGTCTCAGGTGGACAAGCTCTACGCCGGCATGAAGGACCTGTCTGAAGAGAGGCGGGGCAAACTGGACGAGAGGCTACGCTTGTTCCAGCTCAACCGTGAGGTGGACGACTTGGAGCAGTGGATTGCAGAGAGGGAAGTGGTGGCTGGATCTCACGAGCTGGGACAGGACTACGAGCACGTCACAGTAAGCTACAGCGCCACCTAACTCCTGGGGGGTATTCCTGAACAATACTATGAGCACGTCACAGTAAGCTACAGCGCCACCTAACTCCTGGGAGGTATTCCTGAACAATACTATGAGCCAGTCACAGTAAGCTACAGCGCCACCTAACTCCTGGGAGGTATTCCTGAACAATACTATGAGCGTGTCACAGTAAGCTACAGCGCCACCTAACTCCTGGGAGGTATTCCTGAACAATACTATGAGCGTGTCACAGTAAGCTACAGCGCCACCTAACTCCTGGGAGGTATTCCTGAACAATACTATGAGCGTGTCACAGTAAGCTACAGCGCCGTCTAACTCCTGGGAGGTATTCCTGAACAATACTATGAGCGTGTCACAGTAAGCTACAGCGCCACCTAACTCCTGGGAGGTATTCCTGAACAATACTATGAGCGTGTCACAGTAAGCTACAGCGCCACCTAACTCCTGGGAGGTATTCCTGAACAATACTATGAGCGTGTCACAGTAAGCTACAGCGCCACCTAACTCCTGGGAGGTTTTCCTGAACAATACTATGAGCGTGTCACAGTAAGCTACAGCGCCACCTAACTCCTGGGAGGTATTCCTGAACAATACTATGAGCGTGTCACAGTAAGCTACAGCGCCACCTAACTCCTGGGAGGTTTTCCTGAACAATACTATGAGCGTGTCACAGTAAGCTACAGCGCCACCTAACTCCTGGGAGGTATTCCTGAACAATACTATGAGCACGTCACAGTAAGCTACAGCGCCACCTAACTCCTGGGAGGTTTTCCTGAACAATACTATGAGCGTGTCACAGTAAGCTACAGCGCCACCTAACTCCTGGGAGGTTTTCCTGAACAATACTATGAGCGTGTCACAGTAAGCTACAGCGCCACCTAACTCCTGGGAGGTTTCCTGAACAATACTATGAGCGTGTCACAGTAAGCACAGCGCCACCTAACTCCTGGGAGGTTTCCTGAACAATACTATGAGCGTGTCACAGTAAGCTACAGCGCCACCTAACTCCTGGGAGGTATTCCTGAACAATACTATGAGCGTGTCACAGTAAGCTACAGCGCCACCTAACTCCTGGGAGGTATTCCTGAACAATACTATGAGCGTGTCACAGTAAGCTACAGCGCCACCTAACTCCTGGGAGGTATTCCTGAACAATACTATGAGCGTGTCACAGTAAGCTACAGCGCCACCTAACTCCTGGGAGGTATTCCTGAACAATACTATGAGCCAGTCACAGTAAGCTACAGCGCCGTCTAACTCCTGGGTTAAACACAAAGCTTATTCCTGAATGCAGGACTAGGGAAAACACAAAGCTTATCCATCGATCACATTCTATTTTGTCACTATGGCTTTTCCATTCAGTGATAAGTTGATTGCAGGGCATTGTACGCAGTGCATTACAAAGGTAATAAATGATTGAACCTCAATTAGGTCCCTTCGATCATGCCAAATTATTTATACACAGATTAGCCACAATATTGTCCAACTGAAGTGAATAACACTGATAATCTCGTTATCATGTCACCTGTCAGTGGGTGGGATGTATTAGACATCAAGGGAACATTGTGTCCTTATAGATGATGTGTTAGAAGCAGGGAGAATGGGCAAGTGTAAGTATCTGAGTGACTTAGATAAGGGCCAAATTGTGATGCTAGACAACTGGGACGGAGCATCTCCAGAACTGCAGGTGGCCTGGTCAGATGAATCACGTTTTATTTGACATCACGTGGATGTCCGGGTGTGTGTGCGTCGCTTATCGGTAGAACACATGGCATCAGGATGCATTATGGGAAGGCAAGCCGGCGGAGGCTGTGGGTTATGCTTTGGGTTATGTTCTGCTGGGACACCTCGGGTCCTGCCATTTATGTGGATGTTGCTTTGACACGTACCACCTACCTAAGCATTGTTGCAGACCACGAACACCCTTTATGGAAACGGTTTTCCCTGATGGCATTTTTTGGCAGGATAATGTGCCCTGCCGAAAGGCAAAAATGGTCCAGGAATGGTTTGAGGAACGGACCAACGAGTTCAAGGTGTTGACTTGACCTCCAAACTCTCCAGATCTCAATCCAATGGAGCGTCTGTGGGATGTGCTGGACTAACAAGTCCAAATCATGGAGGCCCATTAATTATTGACCATTTTTATGCTTGTGTGTGTTTTTGCCTAGAAGAAACATCTCTGGTTTCAGATGATAATCTCCCATTGCTCATTGTCCTTCGTTCATCTTCACAGATGCTTCAGGAGCGTTTCCGGGAGTTCGCCCGCGACACGGGCAACATTGGCCAGGAGCGCGTGGACGCCGTCAACCGCATGGCCGATGAGCTGATCAACGCCGGGCACGCCGACGCCGCCACCGTGGCCGAGTGGAAGGACGGCCTGAACGAAGCCTGGGCCGACCTCCTGGAGCTCATCGACACGCGCACGCAGATCCTGGCCGCCTCGTACGAGCTGCACAAGTTCTACCACGACGCCAAGGAGATCCTGAGCCGCATCCTGGACAAACACAAGAATCTTCCGGAGGAGGTGGGCCGTGACCAGAACACCGTGGAGACGCTGCAGCGGATGCACAGCGCATTTGAGCACGACATCCAGGCTCTGGGAACGCAGGTGCATTTCACCAAATGACTCACGTCACTGATCATGTAAACGCCATCGCTGGTCGTGTTCAAATCCTGGGCATGGAAAGGCAGGGTCACTTTAGTGAAGTATTGAACTGATGTTTGCTCTTCAGGTGAGACAGTTGCAGGAAGACGCCGTTCGCCTGCAGTCGTCCTACGCCGGAGAAAAAGCGGACGATATTCAGCGGAGGGAGAGCGACGTGCTGGAGGCCTGGAAGACCTTGCTTGAGGCGTGTGACGGCCGACGGGGCCACCTGCTGGACACGGGCGATAAGTTCCGCTTCTTCAGCATGGTGCGCGACCTCATGCTGTGGATGGAGGACGTAATACGTCTCATCGAAGCCCAGGAGAACCCAAGGTTAGTATCTTTATTCTCCTCAGATGGAGGAGTGGACTGATCTTCTGGAAGCTCAGTGGCTCATTCATAAGGCTGATCTGACCTGATGATGATGATGGACTGATAAAGATGTGTAGTATTTATAGCATTAGTAGTATAGTGTTACAGGCCTGTTTTAAATTACTATTAGCCTCTTTGACATATTGAATTGCAGCGGAAAAAAGGGTGCAGAGAATTTGAATTCAAAACAGTCGGTCTCGAATGACTCAGATGTCGCTAATATCCAAATAACAGACATATAATAAAAGACATAATAACAGACATATAATCACAGACATATAATCACAGACATATAATCACAGACATATAATCACAGACATATAATCACAGACATATAATCACAGACATATAATCACAGACATATAATCACAGACATATAATCACAGACATATAATCACAGACATATAATCACAGACATATAATCACAGACATATAATCACAGACATATAATAACAGACATATAATCACAGACATATAATCACAGACATATAATAACAGACATATAATCACAGACATATAATAACAGACATATAATCACAGACATATAATCACAGACATATAATCACAGACATATAATAAAAGACATATAATAACAGACATATAATCACAGACATATAATCACAGACATATTCACTAGGTTTAGCTTGACTGGCAGGTGTTTTCCTTTATTATTTTAACTTGAGCTGTTACTATCTGGATATAAACATTTCACTCAAGTGGCATGTGGTTCATGTTGATGGCTACAGGATATACATGTTGTGATATTGTGATATTTGATAGTGTGTTCTGGTTGATGGCTACAGGATATACATGTTGTGAAATTTGATAGTGTGTTCTGGTTGATGGCTACAGGATATACATGTTGTGATATTGTGATATTTGATAGTGTGTTCTGGTTTATGGCTACAGGATATACCTATTGTGATATTTGATGGCTTCAGGATATGCATATTGTGATATCTGATAGTGTGTTCTGGTTGATGGCTACAGGATAAACATGTTGTGATATTGTGATATTTGATAGTGTGTTCTGGTTGATGGCTACAGGATAAACATGTTGTGATATTGTGATATTTGATAGTGTGTTCTGGTTGATGGCTACAGGATATACATGTTGTGATATGTTATAGTGTGTTTCTTATTGATGGCTACAGGATATACATATTGTGATATCTGATGGCTACAGGATATACATGTTGTGATATTGTGATATCTGATAGTGTGTTCTGATTGATGGCTACAGTATATACCTATTGTGATATTTGATGGCTACAGGATATACATATTGTGATATCTGATAGTGTGTTTTGGTTGATGGCTACAGGATATACATGTTGTGATATTGTGATATGTTATAGTGTGTTTCTTATTGATGGCTACAGGATATACATATTGTGATATCTGATGGCTACAGGATATACATGTTGTGATATTGTGATATCTGATAGTGTGTTCTGATTGATGGCTACAGTATATACCTATTGTGATATTTGATGGCTACAGGATATACATATTGTGATATCTGATAGTGTGTTTTGGTTGATGGCTACAGGATATACATGTTGTGATATTGTGATATGTTATAGTGTGTTTCTTATTGATGGCTACAGGATATACATATTGTGATATCTGATGGCTACATGATATACATATTGTGATATTTCATAGTGTGTTCTGGCTGATGGCTACAGGATATACACATTGTAATATTGTGATATTTAATAGTGTGTTCTGGTTGATGGCTACAGGATATACATATTGTGATATTTGATAGTGTGTTCATGTTGATGGCTACAGGATATACACATTGTAATATTGTGATATTTGATAGTGTGTTCTGGCTGATGGCTACAGGATATACATATTGTGATATTTGATAGTGTGTTCTGGTTGATGGCTACAGGATATACACATTGTAATATTGTGATATTTGATAGTGTGTGGCTTCTCCGCACAGGGACGTGTCGTCTGTAGAGCTGCTGATGAACAACCACCAGGGCATCAAGGCAGAGATCGACGCCCGGAACGACAACTTTACTGCCTGCATTGAGCTGGGCAAGTCCCTGCTGGCCAGAAAGCATTATGCATCAGAGGAGGTGAGTGTCATAGCCAGTCCAAGGCTACACCACTGCAAACAAACAAACACACTTTTAGCTCACCACTCCTCGGCAGTTGATTTATGTTTTCCATAGATTCACATTCACAGGTGAAGCTTAGTCCAGGACAAAATGAAAGCAATAGAACATCTCCACGGAGGTTACATTTTAGTCGTGGACTTGGCTTCATCTGAGACCTCCCCTCCCATCTTGTTTAGATTTTTTAACTGGTCCTAATGAACAGATCAGGAAATAACCTATAGATGAGTTGCACATATATAGTTTTAATGAACATATCAGGAAATAACCTATAGATGAGTTTCACATATACAGTTTTAATGAACAGATCAGGAAATAACCTATAGATGAGTTGCACATATATAGTTTTAATGAAAATATCAGGAAATAGCCTATAGATGAGTTGCACATATGTAGTTTTGCCAGCACTGCAATCGTCCCTTTGATAAAAGTAATTGGACATTTCTTTGTTACATGGTTGTTACGCTTCAGGTTTTAGTGTTTTGTACAGACTGTCTTGATGATAGAAGCTAATGTTTTCCTGTGTCCTGTTTCTAGATCAAAGATAAGTTGCTGCAGCTAATGGACAAAAGGAAAGACATGATTGACAAGTGGGAGGACCGACGAGAGTGGTTAAGACTGAGTAAGGAAGTTTCATTACATTGTTCCCTCCTGTTTTTAGTTAGGCACATTAAACAGTCAACTCCAATGGGTTCTGTCCTAACCCGAAACCAATAAATTATGCCATAGCCAAAACATAACATAGTAATGTGTAATTGGCATAGTCAATTTGATAACCTCCCAGGAGTTAGGTGGCGCTGTAGCTTACTGTGACGTGCTCATAGTATTGTTCAGGAATACCTCCCAGGAGACTATCCGTACTGCAGTACTGCAGTGCAGTACAGTAAAAGATTTCAGTTTGATTCGTCAGCAAACAAGGTGGTCTAGCCTTTAGTATGAGAATGTGCAGATTCTCCACCCTGACAGTAGGTATGGAATAATTCTCGGCTAATCGATGGCTGAAGACCAAGAACACATTGGCCATGTACACCAGAAGTCGGTCGGAATGACAGTTGGAATAATAAACAGGGATCCATAACCATAGGGATCTGAAAATATCCTGGAAGAAGAATCATCTATATTTATTATTATTATTATTTCCAGTTTTCATAAAAACATATATCCGTGGCATGGAGCAAAACAATGGTGTGAATTTGTAAAACAAAATGTTTGGTAAAATGCTGTGAATCTCAAATGTTAAATGGGGAGCTTTGGTACATTCCGGCGCGAACAAACATATTTCACGTAAGAAAATGTCATATAGGCTTTTCGCCATATATTTATGAACAGTTAGAGGTAACTGTATATTTGAAACCAAACACATGCTTGCGTACATTGTGTGCATGGCCCCATGGAATCAAACACACAATTCCTGTGTTGATGCACAATACCTTTTCAACCTGAGCCATAATGAACCATATTAGATTAGTATAGCTTCAACTTTATTGGCATTTAACAGTACAAGTACAGTACGAATGAAATGCAATTTGCATCCAACTAGAAGTGCAAAAAGATCCGTGCAAAAATGATATGCAGTGCAGTGAGTCAAATGTTATGGAGTACTATGTGACAAGGATAAGTAAATGTGCAGGAGTTCAGTTTAACATACAGCAAATTGCAAATGCAATACAAGCAGAAAAAATCTGTGCAATTGGCAAATGGATATTACAAACAGTATGCATTGTGCTATGGCAAATAAAATAAATAGGCTAGCAGTGTGCAGGGCAAGAGGAGTACCACATGATGTATTGTGCAAATGTCAGATAAAGTAAATATATTAGCAGCGTGTAGGCTAGAGGTAGCAATGGGGGTACACCATTACATTGTGCAAATGGCAGATCAAGTAGATGGCAGAAAAAATAAATAAGGTAGCAGTATGCATGCCAGACTGCCAAGGGCAATTCAGCAGGTTAACAGCAGCTGGGAAGAAACTGCCTCTGGTGTCCTCTGGGGCTACATGTGGGACAAGACATACAGTGGGTGGGTTGTGGGGGTGTTGTGTATGACAGTGGGGGGGTGTTATGTATGACAGTGGGTGGGGGGTTAGGGGGTGTTATGTATGACAGTGGGTAGGTGGGGGGGTGTTAGGGGGTGTTATGTATGACAGTGGGTGGGGGGTTTATGTATGACAGTGGGTGGGTTGGGGGGTGTTGTGTATGACAGTGGGTGGGGGGGTGTTATGTATGACAGTGGGTGGGTGGGGGGTGTTATGTATGACAGTGGGTAGGTGGGGGGTGTTATGTATGACAGTGGGGGGGTGGGGGGGGTGTTAGGGGGTGTTATGTATGACAGTGGGTAGGTGGGGGGTGTTATGTATGACGGTGGGTGGGGGGGTGTTATGTATGACGGTGGGTGGGGGGTGTTATGTATGACAGTGGGTGGGGGGGTGTTATGTATGACAGTGGGTGGGTGGGGGTGTTATGTATGACAGTGGGTAGGGGGTGTTATGTATGCTCAGATTACATGTTCTCTATGTCAGAAGTCATATATATACGACACCTACAACTCTAAACTATGTACATGTATCTTTTTATCCTTCCTGCCAACCGTCTTCTGTTTCTTTTCCCCATACTTTCGGCGCGGTCTAGTTTTGGAAGTTCACCAGTTTGGGAGGGATGCAGGGGTGGCTGAGGCGTGGCTGCTTGGACAGGAACCCTACCTGTTTGGCCGGGAACTGGGGCAGAGCGTGGACGAGGTGGAGAAGCTCATCAAGAGGCACGAGGCATTCGAGAAGTCGGCTGCCACTTGGGAGGAGCGCTTCTCGGCGCTGGAGAGGTTAACTACCGTGAGTGTTTTGGCAGTTGGCCGGGTTTCTAAAATGTTTATAAATTGACATTTAGCATTTTCACAGCAAGTCCCCTGCCATCCATATCTGTGTGTCCGTCATGGGTTAGAGCAGTACCCCAGGGTTTCACAGTGCTCTAACAAGTCTTCTGGTGCCATCTCTCTTGCTTATCTATTTTCAGCCCCTTGGCATGACAGGCCTCTAATACCTTATATGTTCCCATGTGTGTATTGTGCTCCTGGCTTTACTCATAGGAATTAAGCCAGTTGCGTGTGTATTTCCAATCCCATAATCTTCCTCTATTTGATTGAACATTTTTATGAGAAAACATTTGCAGCAGACACAGTACAAACTATCCTTCTTTTTAGAATATATTAACCAGATTCTTTCGGTTTTTATCTCCATTAACTAAGCCTTCTCCCGGCTTGTTTGGGAAATGTGAAACAGTCCTCTGGGAAACAACTTGTTTTTTGTTGTACATATATGACTAATCAATAATGCAAATGCAAAGGCTTATATTACAAAAAGGGATTAAGTTAGTTTTAAAATGGACATTCCATGGATATTTATTTCCGCTGGTAAATAACTGGTTAATAATTGGGTGACTATGAATATGACAGATTTTATATCGGGATAGGACAGACTACAATCCACTTTTTTATGTTGTTTTTATCACAGAATTCTGACTTCAATCATCAATAGCTCCCACAGACAGACCATTTGTTTGATGCTTTAATTCCAGAGCACATTAACACATTAAACTGTGTGAATAGGTCACACAATATTTGTTTAATATCTTTTAAAAGCTAATATTGAAAAAATATATATATGTTTTTAAATTTTCACATGTATGGTTAGACTGATGGTTAGACTGATTTTGGTTTGTTTTTCCAGTTGGAGTTACTGGAAGTGAGAAGACAGCAAGAGGAAGAAGAGAGGAGAAGCAAACCCTTGGTGCCGGAGCCTTTGCCAGTGCAAGAATCACAACCACTAAGGTAGCAAAAGTAGATAAGGTAGCAAAAGTAGCTAAGTTAGCAAAAGTAGCTAAGGTAGCAAAAGTAGCTAAGGTAGCAAAAGTAGATAAGGTAGCAAAAGTAGCTAAGTTAGCAAAAGTAGCTAAGGTAGCAAAAGTAGATAAGGTAGCAAAAGTAGCTAAGTTAGCAAAAGTAGCTAAGGTAGCAAAAGTAGCTAAGGTAGCAAAAGTAGCTAAGGTAGCAAAAGTAGATAAGGTAGCAAAAGTAGATAAGGTAGCAAAAGTAGATAAGGTAGCAAAAGTAGATAAGGTAGCAAAAGTAGATAAGGTAGCAAAAGTAGCTAAGGTAGCAAAAGTAGCTAAGGTAGCAAAAGTATTAAGGTAGCAAAAGTAGCTAAGGTAGCAAAAGTAGCTAAGGTAGCAAAAGTAGCTAAGGTAGCAAAAGTAGCTAAGGTAGCAAAAGTAGCTAAGGTAGCAAAAGTAGCTAAGGTAGCAAAAGTAGCTCTAGGTAGCAAAAGTAGCTAAGGTAGCAAAAGTAGCTAAGGTAGCAAAAGTAGCTAAGGTAGCAAAAGTAGCTAAGGTAGCAAAAGTAGCTAAGGTAGCAAAAGTAGCTAAGGTAGCAAAAGTAGCTAAGGTAGCAAAAGTAGCTAAGGTAGCAAAAGTAGCTAAGGTAGCAAAAGTAGATAAGGTAGCAAAAGTAGCTAAGGTAGCAAAAGTAGATAAGGTAGCAAAAGTAGCTAAGGTAGCAAAAGTAGCTAAGGTAGCAAAAGTAGATAAGGTAGCAAAAGTAGATAAGGTAGCAAAAGTAGCTAAGGTAGCAAAAGTAGATAAGGTAGCAAAAGTAGATAAGGTAGCAAAAGTAGCTAAGGTAGCTAGGGTAGCTAAAGTAGCTAAGGTAGCTAGGGTAGCTAAAGTAGCTAAGGTAGCTAATGTAATCGCTAGTCAAGCCGCTTTCAGACTTACTTACTTTGTTTAGATTAATGACATGTCCTTACTATGTTTAGATTGACTGTTGACTGCACAGCAATCATTAATGACAAGTCTTTACTTCGGTTAGATTGACTGCACACCAAGCATTACTTTCAAGTCCTTACTTTGTTTTGATTGACTGATTGACTACACAGCAATCATTACTTTCAAGTCCTTACTTTGTTTAGATTGACTGATTGACTGCACAGCAATCATTACTTTCAAGCCAATACTCTTGTAAGGAAGCGATACATACTCACTTATCCTGATTCACCTTCTATGTTCTTTACAGGGGAAGTGAAAATGGACTGCAGAATGGACTTCCCTCAGACCAGGATTCCCCACAGGTAAAAGCTCTAAGGCTCACCAACATAAAATATAAAGCATTTGGGGCTAATATACAGGTTGTTTACTCCTCAGCCAAAATACAATTATTATATTAAAACGCACGACATTTATATGAACATAATTTAATATTTGTAATCAAATATGTACTGTCTTGTTTGATGTGAAAAGTCATCTCTTTCCTATGAAATACAACGACTGGTTCATAGTATACTTTGGTCAGTTGCAAAATGTATATTCCATTTTGTGCCAAATATTGCTTGAGTTGCATATTGAATATCTAGGTCTCAGTATAATATTGAAAGACCCCTCTATTGTATGACAAGCCATATTTAGGGGATTTTGGAACAATCCATATTTTTTATGAGCACACATTTTAAAGTCTGGGGAAAGTGAAGTTGATAACAACAGAAAGTCTGATATAAATGTATAAAGGCTAATAAAAACACTGACACTAATAAAAATGTATTTAAATGTAGCATCCGATGAAAGAAGAAGTAGTATTAAGTAGTAAGACCCAAGATGGAGCAGGAAACAAAGTTGAACATTTGGGACAGGCCACCTAGCTCTTTTAGGACACCTCATTGTCTTGAAAGTTTTGGGCAAAAAAGGCAATTAACACATTTTCACCTCTGTAAAAGTCCCCAACAAGACGAGCCTCTGCATCCAATCACACTGAAGTTCACTTTCAACCAAGAACCGGAGTTGAAAGCTGATATAGAGATTGAGTTGCAGTTGCATGATTGAAATCGTAATAGCTGTCTAGACAGCTTATAATGAATTCACATAATCAGGTGTGGTTGTTTCATGATTGAAATCATAATAGCTGTCTAGACAGCTTATAATGAATTCACATAATCAGGTGTGGCTGTTTCATGATTGAAATCATAATAGCTGTCTAGACAGCCTATAATGAATTCACATAATCAGGTGTGGCTGTTTCGTGATTGAAATCATAATATCTGTCAGGACAGCTTATAATGAATTCACATAATCAGGTGTGGCTGTTTCATGATTGAAATCATAATAGCTGGCTAGACAGCCTATAATGAATTCACATAATCAGGTGTGGCTGTTTCGTGATTGAAATCATACCTGCTGTCTAGACAGCTTATAATGAATTCACATAATCAGGTGTGGCTGTTTCATGATTGAAATCATAATAGCTGTCTAGACAGCTTATAATGAATTCACATAATTAGGTGTGGCTGTTTCGTGATTGAAATCATACCTGCTGTCTGGACAGCTTATAATGAATTCACATTATCAGGTGTGGCTGTTTCATGATTGAAATCATAATAGCTGTCTAGACAGCTTATAATGAATTCACATAATCAGGTGTGGCTGTTTCATGATTGAAATCATACCAGCTGTCTTGACAGCTTATACTGAATTCACATAATCAGGTGTGGCTGTTTCATGATTGAAATCATATTAGCTGTCTAGACAGCTTATAATGAATTCACATAATCAGGTGTGGCTGTTTCGTGATTGAAATCATAATATCTGTCAGGACAGCTTATAATGAATTCACATAATGAGGTGTGGCTGTTTCATGATTGAAATCATAATAGCTGTCTAGACAGCCTATAATGAATTCACATAACCAGGTGTGGCTGTTTCGTGATTGAAATCATAATAGCTGTCTAGACAGCCTATTATGAATTCACTTAATCAGGTGTGGCTGTTTCATGATTGAAATCATACCAGCTGTATAGACAGCCTATAATGAATTCACATAATCAGTCTAGTAATTCCATGGGGTAGTACATTTGTAAAAAGTTAATTAAAAAATGCAATCAAAAACGCTGACTTCCTTTTTTATCAAGCAGTGTGATTAGAAGTTGCACAGTTCAGTGTTATTTGTCATCAGGGGACAGATAACAGTGTCTTTAACTCTCCTGAGCCAATTCAGAGTTGCTACGATGAGAAAAGGTTGTAAGTCCAAACTTCCCGTTAAAGTCAATCCAGTAATCAACGATATGCAATTTAAAACAGCATCTGAAATGACACAGATATGCTTCAGCTTTCAATTCAGATCTCCAGTACCAATGTTGACCCCTGCTATAATTTCAAGATATAATCGGGGGTAAATATGCTTCTCTTTCTCTCCCTCTGTTTATCAGAACTGTGTGGATGGAGTTGAGATCATGAATGGAGTGGCGGAGCAAAACTCAAAGGACCCGAGCCCCATTCCCTCGCCCACAGCCAGCCGGCGTGGCAAAGGAAGCATTTCCTCCACATTACCAAACAAGAACCAGGACTCACCCACAGCTCAGTTGGAGGGGTTTCTGCACCGAAAGCATGAGTGGGAGGGCCACAATAAAAAGGCATCCAGCAGGTACGAGTAAACACAAGCAGGCAATACAAGTTGCATCCAGCAGGTACGAGTAAACAAAAGCAGGCAATACAAGTTGCATCCAGCAGGTACGAGTAAACACAAGCAGGCAATACAAGTTGCATCCAGCAGGTACGAGTAAACACAAGCAGGCAATACAAGTTGCATCCAGCAGGTACGAGTAAACACAAGCAGGCAATACAAGTTGCATCCAGCAGGTACGAGTAAACACAAGCAGGCAATACAAGTTGCATCCAGCAGGTACGAGTAAAGGGGTAAACTTAAGCAGGCAGAACAAATTGGAAGAACTAATGCAAATATGCTGTATATTAGTTTTCACGTAATATGTTATCTATAATTGTTCTAATATGATAGAAGATCTTAGGAGACCTACACATTTTACTATAGGTTTTAACAGTTTATAATAAGTTTATTTACTTGTGTTATACATAACATTCCGGGTTTACAAATCCTTTTTTGCGGTCACCTTTTCAGATCCTGGCATAACGTGTACTGCCTTATAAATAACCAGGAAATGGGTTTCTACAAGGACAATAAGGCAGCAGGGCTGGGAATTCCATACCATAATGAGATCCCCATCAACCTGATGGGGGCTGTGTGTGACGTGGCCATGGATTACAAGAAGAAGAAGCATGTGTTCAAACTCAGGTAAAGATACTATATTAAATGTATAAATGAGAATTAGGTCGTATTGCACACGATATTCCTAGACATTTTTACTCAAACCCATCTTTATTAATGAATCTGATATCATTCGCATGTTGCTATCTCTTTTGAATCTCATATCAGTCATTGAAACAACTTGTTTAATTAAGTACTTATTGCACCATCAGCTGTTAAAACAGTTAACAAGATAGCCAGCCTTAAAACTCAGAAGAGAGGTGGAAAATCACTGTTAACAGTCCCTATAAAGACAATGTATATCATTAACTGGAGATTGAATGTATAGAAAGTTATCAATAATTTATTACCCTTTTTCAGAGTTAAAGATGGAAATGAGTATCTCTTCCAAGCCAAAGATGAAGTAAGTCGGGTTTTTTTTAAATAAATAATTTTCTTTTAATATTGTTTAGGTATGTCACAATTAAAACATGTGTAAAACAAATGAGCAATAACTTCTAAAATGAGGCACTTGTCTTGACTACGGTACCCAAAATGCATTGTTGGGCTAGCATCTGTTTAGGAACAGGTTTCCTAAATACATAATAACGGTTACGGCCCAGGCTCATAACAAAAGAAAGTGCATATTTGTCCTCCCATAGAAGTGTAACCCAGAACCCTAAAAGGGGATGTGCCGCACCTCTATTGAGCTACATGGTACAAAGCCTTTTGGAAACTGATCTGTCACTTGTCCCATACAGGAGGAGATGAGCACATGGATCCAGGCCATTCTGAATGCGGGGACACCTGACAAGATATCAATTACGCCCAGCAACCAAAGCACTCCAGCGTCGAGCCGTGCACAGACCCTGCCCACCACTGTCACCGTGACCACCGAATCGAGCCCCGGAAAACGAGAGAAAGACAAGGAGAAGGACAAGGAGAAGCGGTTCAGCCTCTTCAGCAAGAAAAAACAATAAAGTTCACCAGTAATGAAGACATTCGGTTTTATAATATTGTATTCTTTGTTTCTGTTTTGTTTCTGTCCGCCTAACCACAATGATATTCCAGCTCGACCACGCCCCATTTTGTGCCTAATGTTTTTTTAATTGCATGGAAGCAATCTGTGCAAATTCTATTGCAAAATAGATTTTGGTGACGTTTATTTCTTTGTGGTTTCGTGGACTTTTTCCTTGGCATTGTGTTTTGTTAGGCTGGGAAACAATCCGCTCAAGTGTTTTAGGAGTGCAGATTTTAAAGGCAGTGTTTCTGCGATTGCAGAGATCCCATTTCCTCGCACATGTTGCATATCGTTTCCTCATCAGAGATCCCATTTCCCCACACATGTTGTATATCGTTTCCTCCTCAGAGATCCTATTTCCTCGCACATGTTGCATATCGTTTCCTCATCAGAGATCCCATTTCCTCGCACATGTTGCATATCGTTTCCTCATCAGAGATCCCATTTCCCCGCACATGTTGCATATCGTTTCCTCATCAGAGATCCCCTTTCCCCGCACATGTTGCATATCGTTTCCTCATCAGAGATCCCATTCACTCGCACATGTTGCATATCGTTTCCTCATCAGAGATCCCAGTTCCCCACACATGTTGCATATCGTTTCCTCATCAGAGATCCCATTTCCTCGCACATGTTGCATATCGTTTCCTCATCAGAGATCCCATTTCCTCGCACATGTTGCATATCGTTTCCTCATCAGAGATCCCATTTCCTCGCACATGTTGCATATCGTTTCCTCATCAGAGATCCCATTTCCTCGCACATGTTGCATATCGTTTCCTCATCAGAGATCCCATTTCCTCGCACATGTTGCATATCGTTTCCTCATCAGAGATCCCATTTCC
The DNA here is from genome assembly GCA_029465975.1 of Dallia pectoralis. Taxonomy (NCBI): domain Eukaryota; kingdom Metazoa; phylum Chordata; class Actinopteri; order Esociformes; family Umbridae; genus Dallia; species Dallia pectoralis. The sequence goes on along the minus strand of CM055741.1, from coordinate 15,487,413 downwards.
TCGCACATGTTGCATATCGTTTCCTCATCAGAGATCCCATTTCCTCGCACATGTTGCATATCGTTTCCTCATCAGAGATCCCATTTCCTCGCACATGTTGCATATCGTTTCCTCATCAGAGATCCCATTTCCCCACACATGTTGCATATCGTTTCCTCATCAGAGATCCCATTCACTCGCACATGTTGCATATTGTTTCCTCATCAGAGATCCCATTTCCTCGCACATGTTGCATATCGTTTCCTCATCAGAGATCCCATTTCCTCGCACATGTTGCATATCGTTTCCTCATCAGAGATCCCATTTCCCCACACATGTTGCATATCGTTTCCTCATCAGAGATCCCATTCACTCGCACATGTTGCATATTGTTTCCTCATCAGAGATCCCATTTCCTCGCACATGTTGCATATCGTTTCCTCATCAGAGATCCCATTTCCCCACACATGTTGCATATCGTTTCCTCATCAGAGATCCCATTTCCTCGCACATGTTGCATATCGTTTCCTCATCAGAGATCCCATTTCCTCGCACATGTTGCATATCGTTTCCTCATCAGAGATCCCATTTCCCCACACATGTTGCATATCGTTTCCTCATCAGAGATCCCATTCACTCGCACATGTTGCATATTGTTTCCTCATCAGAGATCCCATTTCCTCGCACATGTTGCATATCGTTTCCTCATCAGAGATCCCATTTCCCCACACATGTTGCATATCGTTTCCTCATCAGAGATCCCATTTCCTTGCACATGTTGCATATCGTTTCCTCATCAGAGATCCCATTCACTCGCACATGTTGCATATTGTTTCGTCATCAGAGATCCCATTTCCTCGCACATGTTGTATATCGTTTCCTCATCAGAGATTGTCTTCAAAATCTGCACTGTTCATAACCTGCGGTCAAATTGAATCCTGGTCCTTACATGGGTCTGAGTATTTGAACATTTCCTCAATTTTGTGAGGGTGTCTTGAAGAGACGGCCTACATTTTCTTACTGTTGGGAAAGTGAGACCACAGTGTTTAAAAAAAAGTATTCCTTAGTTTTTGTGTCTGCGCACATACACGTAAAACAAAATGCAATCATTCGTTTCAACATAATTTACTATGATTCCTACTTGAGTTTAAACTTGAAACAAACAGTCTCTGGAAATGATCGATCCTCAAAGTTTGTCAGTTATAACAACATAAGTGCATGTCTATTCAGAAACGTTTAAACACACACATACAATTGAAACTATATGATCGTCTTGAAATCAAGTCCTCATAGAATAATGTTTTATACATACGATGGACCAGTATACAGTATATATATATATATATTATTAATTTGTATTATGATTATTACTGATACCCTGTGTTAACTGACGTGTGTCGATCTTAAGTTGCACCATAATACGTTTCCCGGAAATTATAGTAGGCTACAGATTTTTAAATCAGTATGTATAATAAACACTTTAAAACATTGATGTTGAATGGAAATGTGGAAATATGGCATTTATCGCAAAAATGGTTATCCTCAACAAAAAAAGGTTGCTTGCTTGTCAGCTGTAGCACCGTGCATTATAACTGTGCTATTCTGCTATTTGATACGTAGTGCGCATTTCCTGTCATTGTCCATTCGATTGGAGAGAAACCCATCTTTCGGCACAATCAGAAGTGACGTAATAGGAATGGAATTGTTTGCGATGCGGTGGGTCTCTGGGGATATATACAAGCCCCATTGACCTCGCATCCGGATCTACGAGACTGCACATCTAGACCTTCTTACTCTTTCTGTTAAATATGTGCCGTGTCAATAAATGCTTTCAAAATGTATCTACGTGTGCATCTCTTTTGGATATGTTTGGGGCTCGTCTTCTGGCAAATGTACTGGTGATGACATACAAGCGCATCGACAAGAATATTTATTTTCCCAGAAATGACACATTCATATATGCTAGATTCATTACACATAAAGTGACATATTTACATCTGGATGATTACAGCTTACAGCGCGAGAAAATAAAAAAATATAATGTCAGGTCTGCTTTCTCACCTCTCCCTGCCTCTGGAGCGAAGTGTCCCTCTGCTTTAGCTCCTCTTGTGGCCCCATGGGCGGGTGCTTTTCTCTGCTCCGTCTCTCCTTCCTGCCTCGGGGACCTTCACCTTCTCCTGCACTTTGTTCTGCTCTAGGGCCTCACGTAGGCCCTGCCGAATCCTGGCCAGTGACCATGTTGCATGGGACCGTCCGACAGGTCCTCGTTTCGGCACGCCGTCCTTTATTTAGTTGGTGCTTCTGATGCAGCACCTTTGGGTGGGGTTCTGGTATTTTGATTTTCTGTCACTCCTTTATATGGTCCTTCCTGTAATCATAGCAACCACGCCCACCTGTGTTTCCCCTCACCTGGGCCTTCTAAACACATACCAGTTACCAGTGTGTCTAGTTTGGTTTCTTTGGTTTCAGTCCTCGTGGTTCTTTTTGTAAGTCATTTCATGTGGTTGTGTATGTTGGTGTTCCCTTGCGTTATGTTTCAAATCAAGTCGGTGAAGAGTAAAGAATTCTTAGTCCATGCGCCTCTATGCCTGTGTGCCGCTTTCAGACAGAGAGAATCATGACACACGGAGACAATATGGCATGGCATTATCCTGTGGCACTGCAGAGGAGTTATTGAAGCACACAGGTTGCTTTCATAGCGGCCTTCAGTTGATAGCGGCCTTAAGTATTCTTGGGTCTGGTGTTTCTCATTCTCCTCTTGACAATACCCTATAGATTATACTATGTGAATCAGGACAAGGTGAGTTGGCAGACTAATCAGGCACAGTAACACAATGGGAAGCAAACCAGTCGTGTTGGCAGCCAACTCACCTGCTGAAAAAGGAAATCAGCATCTCCATAAATTGTGTCAGTAGGAAGAAGGATAAAGTACTCGAGAATCTCCTGGTAGATGGCTGCATTGACTCTGGACAGTGGACCAACACCAGCAGATGACATGGCACCCCAGATCATCCCTGATTGTGAAACTTCACACTGGACTTTATGCAACTTGGATTCTGTGTTTCTCCACTGTTCTACCAGACTCTGGGACCTTGATTTCCAAATTAGATGCAAAATGTACTTTTATCTCAAAGACAAATTTGGACCATTGAGCAACTGCTGCGTATGCACAAAGGAAAACGTACGCTGCTCCTCTACGCAATAGTTGGGATTTATAAAAAGCAAACTTGCCGGGAAAATGTGCGGTCCTTCACGGAAAATCTGACCCATGTGAATGCAAACTGGTGAAATGTTATTTTCGGGGTTTTCATTTTTTGCAAATCTATAAAAATATGGGGTGTTGTGTGTAGAATTGTGAAGAATAAAAATTTATTGAATCCGATTTGGAATAAATCGGTAGCATAACAAACTGCTTCAAGTACTGTAAGTACAGCTGGGATTGAGATCTGGGGAATTCGTAGGCTATTCATCATGTTCCTCTAACCATTTCTGAACAATTTGTGGAGTGTGGCTGGCCTGCTGAAAGAGGCTACCGCCATCAGAGAATGGCATTAACATTTTCTGTGACTTGTGCCACAGGAGACCCTCTGTCGGTTCAGACCAGACGAGATAGCATTTGTTGCCCTGACGTATCAATCAGCCTTGGGCGCACAAAAACCTGGGTCTGGGTTGTAGTTTGTCCTTCAGACCACTGTCGGTAGGTGGTGACTGCACCCCACAAGCTTTGTCGTTTCAGAGGTGTACTCAGGAGATAGAGTTGGATATAGACATACTGCCAATTACAGAGGTATCACACTCCTCAGCCTCCCTGGTGTACTCCAAAGTGCTGGAAAGGAGGGTTCGACCAATAGTCGAACCTCAGATTGAACAGGAACAATGCGGTTTTCGTCCTAGCCGGGGAACCACGGACCAGCTCTTTACTCTCACAAGGATCCTGGAGGGGGCCTGGGAGTATGCCCATCCAGTCTACATGTGTTTTGTGGATCTGGAGAAGGCGTATGACCGGGTACCCCGGGATATTTTGTGGGAGGTGCTGCGGGAGTATGGGGTGAGGGGGTCTCTTCTCAGGGCCATCCAATCTCTGTACGCTCAAAGCATGAGCTGTGTCCGTGTTCTCGGCAGTAGGTCGGATTCGTTCCCGGTGGGGGTTGGCCTCCGCCAGGGCTGCGCTTTGTCACCAATCCTGTTTGTGATATTCATGGACAGGATATCAAGGCGTAGTCATGGGGGGAGGGGTTTCCGTTCGGTGGGCTGATGGTCACATTACTGCTTTTTGCGGATGATGTGGTCCTGATGGCCTCATCGGTCGGTGACATTCAGCACTCACTGGATCGGTTCGCAGCCGAGTGTGAAGCGGCTGGGATGAGGATTAGCACCTCTAAATCTGAGGCCATGATTCTCAGCAGGAAACCGGTGGAGTGCCTACTCCGGGTAGGGAATGAGTCCTTACTCCAAGCGAATGAGTTCAAGTACCTCTGGGTCTTGTTCGCGAGTGAGGGAGATTGGTCGGAGAATCGGAGCAGCGGGGGCGGTGTTGCATTCTCTTCACCGCACCGTGGTGACGAAAAGAGAGCTGAGCCGGAAGGCAAAACTCTCGATCTACCGGTCAATCTTTGTTCCTACTCTCACCTATGGTCATGAAGGCTGGGTCATGACCGAAAGAACGAGATCGCGGGTACAAGCGGCCGTAATGGGTTTTCTCAGAAAGGTGACTGGCCTCTCCCTTAGGGATAGGGTGAGAAACTCAGTCATCCGAGAGGAACTCGGAGTAGAACCGCTGCTCCTTTGCGTAGAAAGGAGCCAGTTGAGGTGGTTCGGGCATCTAGTAAGAATGCCACCTGGGCGCCTCCCTAGAGAGGTGTTCCAGGCACGTCCAGCTGGGAGGAGACCTCGGGGAAGACCCAGGACTAGGTGGAGAGATTATATCTCCACACTGGCCTGGGAACGCCTCGGGATTCCCCAGTCAGAGCTGGCTAATGTTCCCCGGGAAAGAGAAGTTTGGGGTCCCCTGCTAGAGCTGCTACCCCCGCGACCCGACCCCGGATAAGCGGTTGAAGATGAGATGAGACAGACATACAGGGTCGCCACAAATGTAACTAGTATCTGGTCACACTCTAGATCTGGTTATCTCTAGAGGTCACACTATAGATCTTGTTATTTCTAGAGGTCACACTGTAGATCTAGTTATCTCTAGAGGCCACACTATAGATCTGGTTATCTCTAGAGGTCACACTATTGATCTGGTTATCTCTAGAGGTCACACTCTAGATCTGGTTATCTTTAGAGGTCTCACTTTATATCAGGTTATTTCTAGAGGTCACACTATGTATCTGGTTATCTCTAGAGGTCACACTTTAGATCTGGTTATCTCTAGAGGTCTCACTATAGATCTGGTTATCTATAGAGGCCACACTTTAGATCTGGTCATCTCTAGAGCTCACACTATAGATCTGGTTATCTCTAGAGGCCACACTTTATATCTGGTCATCTCTAGAGCTCACACTATAGATCTGGTTATCTCTAGAGGCCACACTTTAGATCTGGGGCCTGTACCATGAAGCTGGTTTTGGTGGCTAGCCAGCTATGTTTCAGTTAAGTTTCCCCCAACCCTGGGTTTTAGGTACTATGTAAGCAGCTCGGCTTCAATCGGTATTCGTTGCCATGGTATCTGACGCTGCACGGCTAACCTGCTCCGGGGCAGGTTATGTTCTGCATTCGAGATCTAAGTCAGAAGTTGGACCAATCAGCTGTGACCAAAGACACATATTGGTGACGTAATTAATTCCTAGCTTCTGTTCTCTGTTGCAATGGCTTCACATTTTTACACACACACATGTGCACGCGCGCGCGGAGTAATCAGAGTTTAAGGATCAAAGCCTGGGTTGACAAAGTAAGTTGATGAGCTGCTTCATGGTACCAATAAAGCCTGATTGCGTCGGTTTGATTTTGTCAATTCTGAACCAATCCTGGAACCCTGAGTTTGTTCAACTACCATCATGGTACAGGCCCCTGGTCATCTCTAGAGCTCACACTATAGATCTGGTTATCTCTAGAGGTCTCACTATAGATCTGGTTATCTCTAGAGGCCTCACTATAGATCTGGTTATCTCTAGAGGCCTCACTATAGATCTGGTTATCTCTAGAGGCCTCACTATAGATCTGGTTATCTCTAGAGGCCTCACTATAGATCTGGTTATCTCTAGAGGTCTCACTATAGATCTGGTCATCTCTAGAGCTCACACTATAGATCTGGTTATCTCTAGAGGCCTCACTATAGATCTGGTCATCTCTAGAGGTATCACTATAGATCTGGTCATCTCTAGAGCTCACACTATAGATCTGGTTATCTCTAGAGGCCTCACTATAGATCTGGTCATCTCTAGAGGTATCACTATAGATCTGGTCATCTCTAGAGGCCACACTTTAGATCTGGTTATCTCTAGAGGTATCACTATAGATCTGGTTATCTCTAGAGGCCTCACTATAGATCTGGTTATCTCTAGAGGCTTAACTTTAGATCTGGTTATCTCTAGAGGTATCACTATAGATCTGGTTATCTCTAGAGGCCTCACTATAGATCTGGTCATCTCTAGAGGTCTCACTATAGATCTGGTTATCTCTAGAGGTCTCACTATAGATCTGGTTATCTCTAGAGGCCTCACTATAGATCTGGTTATCTCTAGAGGTCTCACTATAGATCTGGTTATCTCTAGAGGCCACACTTTAGATCTGGTCATCTCTAGAGGCCACACTATAGATCTGGTTATCTCTAGAGCTCACACTATAGATCTGGTTATCTCTAGAGGCCTCACTATAGATCTGGTTATCTCTAGAGGCCACACTATAGATCTGGTTATCTCTAGAGGTATCACTATAGATCTGGTTATCTCTAGAGGCCTCACTATAGATCTGGTTATCTCTAGAGGTATCACTATAGATCTGGTTATCTCTAGAGGCCTCACTATAGATCTGGTTATCTCTAGAGGCCTCACTATAGATCTGGTTATCTCTAGAGGCCACACTATAGATCTGGTTATCTCAAGAGGTATCACTATAGATCTGGTCATCTCTAGAGGACACACTTTAGAGGTCTCGATATTTCCTCTGTCATAGTTAGAGTCTTGGCCCTGTCTAATAATTTCTGTGTCTTTTTTTGATCACTGATTACTCCGGATATCCAAGGAAACTCTGTTTTGGTTTAGAAAAGGTACATCAATGAGAATGCCAGTGATCATTTTATTTTTTTTATCTCACCAAAATAAGTGCAGAGTCAGTTTATTTACTCCTGGATATTACATGGATATTGCTCTAAAAAATATTAAATGTTAATGTTGATATTCAATTAAAGGTAAATACAACTCTGAGCAAACAGAAACACCATCATGGACCCCTGAAAAATAGAATGTAGGAAAGCTAGGAAACATGAGTTGATGAAAACTAAGCTTCAAATCCACCATGACATCTTTAAACAAAGCCTTTGTAGCTTGACAACCATGAGTTATGCCGGGCTAGACAGCAACATTTATCGGGAATGATCAACGGGTAAATCCACAATACCCGCACTCTGTGTAAACCACCTTGAGAGTTGAGACACCAACAACTCAATCCAAAAAAGACACTGTATCATCACTACGACCATCAACAAATAACTTAATAGCTATTATGTCAAAATGTAATAGAATTGACACTCAGGTCTTCCCTCAACACACTACCATCTGAATGAATACAAAATATTGTTAATGTTACAATGGATATGCATCAAATAGATAACAGCTCTCTGCAATCAGGCGTTTTCCCAACGTCCCTAAAAACAGCTATAAATATATATAATATATATATATATATATAATCTCCTATATTTATTTATATATAATGTATAAATAAATATAGGAGATTTCATATATATAAATATATAATCTCCTATATTTATTATATATAATCTCCTATATTTATTTATATAAATATAGAGATATATTTCCTACGTAACCAAACGCCATGGCACACCGCATGGCACGGCTGATGCGGGCTAAAGCACTAAGGGAGCCCCTATTCTCGAAAACATCTACGTGCACAAGAGGATCCTGCGTAACTACGTCACTGTCGTTTATTCCAAGGATACCATCCACCGAAAATAATCCTCCGTGTGTGTGTGTGTGTCTGTGTGCCATAATTTCTCATATTCATTCAGGGGTTTTCTCCAATCGGACCGTTTGCTCATTTAATAAGTGCAGATCCCCGGGTGCTGAACATCATTTGGGATGTGAATAATAAAAACAGGACGCACCGACAGCATATTGGAGCTGTGACAATGTCTCTACATGGGAGTGGACGGCGTGTAATACCATGCATCCAACTGGAATAATCACTATTGGACAAATGCATGACGGTGGATGTCAGTCACATCATCCAGAGGTTTGCCATGGCTTTATGATTGAAACAACATACCTGATAATTCACTATACCATCCAAGACAGTGTGCCCTAGTGACACCTCAATATAAGACTATGTGTTGAGCTGTTACAGAAATTAGGTGACATGATTAGTCTATAGGCTATATCTGGAATAACATACATTGGAAAAAGGCAATTTTTATATGTTATTTGTTGCCTGTGTCAATAATATATTTACCGTTCAGTAATATCAGAATGCATTTGATTAATGCAACACAATTTAATTTCTGGTGCTGATTTATATGAGTCCCTCTGATTGTATAGCAATATTAGTCCATCATACTGGAATGTAGAGATACATGTTAATGCAGAATGATGCACCATATATATGCACCATATATGCACCATATATGCTGCTTGTCATAGGTGATTGGCAACAAGGAAGACATCTCTAATGTGACATTATTTGGTTCATCTGTCAGAAGAACCTGGGCTCCAGTGGCCATCAACGCTTCTCCATCCTCTGTAGGATTTTACTCTGCGTTCATGTTGCTGATTTGTTGGAATAGAGGACATCTGAGTGTGAGGTTTAGTTCCAGTTCCGCCCAAAACATTTGCCCGGTGGTCTGACACAGAATGGCTGACAAGACAGCACCGCGGTGTCAGCTGAGATTGGAGTGGATCCACGGGTACCGGGGCCATCAGTGCCGCAACAACTTGTATTACACCGCAGGGAAGGAAATCGTATATTTTGTCGCCGGAGTCGGCGTCGTTTACAATACCAGGGAACACACTCAGAAGTTCTTCTTGGGACACAATGATGACATTATCAGGTGAGTCACCTCAATCCACCGTATGTGTCTTTATGTGGAACACTTGATTCCACTTAATGGGGTTTTGATCAGTTGTCTGGTTAAAAAATCTGTCGTGGCTCTGATCAATCATCATCAATGATCATGCTACAACACATCCAAACATCTCAGGGGTATTATTGAGTGACATAACCTTTTAACACATTTAATATGTTACGTTCATTAATAACCCCCAGACATTTCCCATAGTGCTTTGTCAAACAGAGTTCAGGTAGGTTTTGTTAAACCGATTAAGCAACGTAAGGGACGTACTTAATCTCTCACAGTGGCACCACTTCTGGAGGTGATAGCTATGGGATAATAAGTCATTTTCATCTCTGACGTTACTTCTGTGAAGTTATGCTAGATTAATAACGAGGCGTTCGTTATTAAGCGTGTAACTTAAACGTTTGGCTTCGAGGAGCGTGTTGATGAAGAATATAAGGCATAGTTCAGAGATTTACTGAATGTTCAACTTGTAGATAGTCTCACCCAGTCAACTATTTCTTAATGGCATTGTCACGCAAAACACGTTTTATTTTTTATAGAGGCCACATTTCCTATCTGTCTAAGTCCATTCAATTGAAAACGTCATTCAGCTATTTTCTTGTGTGAATTTACCCCCATCCCATTACATGCACATCATATTTTAAACAATACAAATAAATGTGGTCATTATGACTAATAATGGCAACTCCATTGTCAGGTGGTGACACAAGACAAGTGCATGTTCACAGTATCTGAAGGGACATGCAATCATCTCCCATGATAAGGACCTTAAGGTCCCAAATAACATGTGTTTTTGTTTGTATGTCCAGTGCTAACTCAGTGAGAGATATTGTCAGTGAGCAAAATCCATAACAGGAACATAACATGTTATTTTGTCTGCCCAGCATGGTACATAGACAACATGTTCAGTCCCGGATGCAAACATCTCCCCACAACAATACATTACATGCACATCATTTTAATGTTTAATATGAAAGAAAAATAATTAGACCAATGGAATGGCTTGATTAGATTTGAATACAGCTCATCTCTATGTGGTCATATCTCCTGGTTTGATTTGAATACAGCTCATCTCTATGTGGTCATATCTCCTGGTTTGATTTGAATACAGCTCATCTCTATGTGGTCATATCTCTTGGTTTGATTTGAATACACCTCATCTCTATGTGGTCATATCTCCTGGTTTGATTTGAATACAGCTCATCTCTATGTGGTCATATCTCCTGGTTTGATTTGAATACAGCTCATCTCTATGTGGTCATATCTCTTGGTTTGATTTGAATACAGCTCATCTCTATGTGGTCATATCTCTTGGTTTGATTTGAATACAGCTCATCTCTATGTGGTCATATCTCCTGGTTTGATTTGAATACAGCTCATCTCTATGTGGTCATATCTCTTGGTTTGATTTGAATACAGCTCATCTCTATGTGGTCATATCTCTTGGTTTGATTTGAATACAGCTCATCTCTATGTGGTCATATCTCTTGGTTTGATTTGAATACACCTCATCTCTATGTGGTCATATCTCTTGGTTTGATTTGAATACAGCTCATCTCTATGTGGTCATATCTCCTGGTTTGATTTGAATACAGCTCATCTCTATGTGGTCATATCTCTTGGTTTGATTTGAATACAGCTCATCTCTATGTGGTCATATCTCTTGGTTTGATTTGAATACAGCTCATCTCTATGTGGTCATATCTCTTGGTTTGATTTGAATACAGCTCATCTCTATGTGGTCATATCTCTTGGTTTGATTTGAATACAGCTCATCTCTATGTGGTCATATCTCCTGGTTTGATTTGAATACAGCTCATCTCTATGTGGTCATATCTCTTGGTTTGATTTGAATACACCTCATCTCTATGTGGTCATATCTCTTGGTTTGATTTGAATACACCTCATCTCTATGTGGTCATATCTCTTGGTTTGATTTGAATACACCTCATCTCTATGTGGTCATATCTCTTGGTTTGATTTGAATACACCTCATCTCTATGTGGTCATATCTCTTGGTTTGATTTGAATACACATTTACATTTACATTTACATTTTGCGCATTTAGCAGACGCTCTTATCCAGAGCGACTTACAATAAGTGCAGGCATTTCACATATAGCTAAAACACACATCAAAAAGGCAATAAGTACATTGTTCCTGGGTGGGTGCAGGGGGAAGTGCTAGAGATAGAAGAATGATTTGGTAGTGAAGTTTCAAACAGTCGAGAGTTGTGGAGCTCCATTCATGGAGCTACTCGAGTTACAGTTTGAAGAGGAATGTTTTTAGACGTTTTTTGAAGATTGGTAGAGAGTCCGATGATCTGATCTCCAGAGTGGAGTTGTTCCACCATTGCGGGGCAAGCACGGAGAACAATTTAGACTGAGCAGATCGAGAGTTGCCCTCCCGTAGGGATGGCACTACCAAGAGGCCTGAGGTGGCAGAACGAAGTGCTCGCGTGGGTGTGTACGGCTTGATTAGTGACTGGATGTAGGAGGGGGCGGTTCCTCTTGTTGCCCCATAGGCTAGCACCATGGTTTTGTAGTGGATGCGTGCTTCGACCGGGAGCCAGTGTAGTGTGCGGAACAGCTGAGTGACGTGGGAGAACTTTGGTAGATTGAAGATCAGGCGGGCTGCTGCATTTTGAATGAGTTGCAAGGGTTTGATGGCGCACACTGGGAGACCAGCCAGAAGGGAGTTGCAGTAGTCGAGACAGGAGATGATAAGTGCCTGGATCAGCACTTGTGCGGCTTCCTGCGTAAGATACGGCCTTACTTTCTGAATGTTGTAGAGCATGTACCTGCAAGACCGGGACACCGCCTTGATGTGTGCAGAAAATGAGAGAGAGTTGTCAAGGGTCACGCCAAGGTTTTTCCCACATTGGGTAGCAGGGACTGTGACGTTGTCCACCGTAATGGACAGATCCTGGAGCGGACAGGCTCTTCCTTTGAAGAAGAGCAGTTCAGTTTTACCTAGGTTGAGTTTCAGATGGTGTGCAGACATCCAGGCCGAGATGTCAGTCAGACATGCAGAGATACGGGATGCCACCTGGGTTTCAGACTGTGGGAATGAGAAAAATAGTTGGGTATCATCAGCATAGCAGTGATAGGAGAGGCCATGTGAGGATATGACAGAGCCAAGAGACCGGGTGTATAAGGAGAAAAGGAGAGGGCCTAGGACCGATCCTTGGGGGACCCCAGTGACCAGGGGCTGCATGTTCGACGGCGAGCCTCGCCACACCACCTGGTAAATACACCTCATCTCTATGTGGTCAAATCACATGCATTTTCAGCTGCATGTCATTGTGGGAAAGTCTCTCTACTAGCTTTGCACATTGATATCTTGCTGGAAGGACACTATTTGGTAAGAAACTTCTTGATGATGGTTTTCTCGTTTCTTGTTTTTAACAAATTCAGTATAGCCTTGGCTGTGTGTTTAGGTTTGGTTAGTCTTGCATTCAGGCCATGAAGCACATTTAGGTCTCACACAACCAGAATACAAATGAAATACAAAACGTTGCTGTATTGTTGCTGTTTCTTCCATATCCTTTATGAAAATATACACGTGATATTGAATTTGGTAGGTTTTCAGCCATTTCTTTCATAAGACAATAGTTTACGTTGTCCAATCTTGGCCACATCTACAAGTGAATTGAATCGGCCAAAGTGTGGAGCTGGTGTGTCATATAGAAGAAGGCCATATCACCCTATAGCCCAACACTGGTTGCCCACTGAAGCTAAGCAGGGCTGAGCCTGGTCAGTACCTGGATGGGAGACCTCCTGGAAAAACCAGGTTGCAGCTGGAAGAGGCCAGAATGGGCTGCGTTCTGGTCTGTGTGGGTCCTGACACCCCAGTATAGTGACGGGGCCACTATACTGTCAACAAAAAAAAGCACCGTCCTTCGGATGAGACGTTAAACCAAGGCCTTGACTCTCTGTGGTCATTAAAAACCCCAGGATGTCCTTCGTAAGAGCAGGGGTGTAACCCCGGCATCCTGGCCAAATCTGCCCCTTGTCCTCTGTCCATCATGGCCACCTAATCATCCCCATATATACACTAATTGGCTTCATCATTACCGTCTCCTCTCTGTGTGGTGTGTGTTCTGGCGCAATATGGCTGCCGTCGCGTCATCCAGGTGGATGCTGCACATTGGTGGTGGTTGAGGAGATTCCCCTTTCATGTAAAAAGCACTTTGAGTTCCCAGGAAGAAAAGCGCTATATAAATGTAAAGAATTATTATTATTGTTCTTGTAAAACTCACCTGGAGTTGAATAAGCGAGCAATTCCACTGCTTTGCTAAAACATAGTCTAGTCAGACTGATACATGAACGACAATGAGAAAAATGGCGAATGATTGTAGTAGCTTAGCTGTAATTTAACACAACGTTCACTATACGCTAACACCTACAAATAACTAAAAATAACAACTAAAAGATGTACACATTTTCTAATAGTACATAATTTAAACATCTATAATTGGTCTTCATCTGCTGGTGATTTGCAGGATGTGCAGTGATGTGGAAAGGAAGAGATGTCTAATTGTCCGAAACCGGGTGGAAAGATGGAGACAGTTTTAATGAAAAAGCAATTTCTAACACCCCGTAAAAAAGTGAAAATTCGTTTTCACTGATTCATGTAGGGAAATCACTGATTCATGTAGGGAATTCACTGATTCATGTAGGGAATTCACTGATTCGTGTAGGGAATTCACTGATTCAAATAGGGAATTCACTGATTCAAATAGGGAATTCACTGATTCATGTAGGGAATTCACTGATTAATGTAGGGAATTCACTGATTCAAGTAGGGAATTCACTGATTCATGTAGGGAATTCACTGATTCGTGTAGGGAATTCACTGGTTTGTGTAGGGAATTTACTGATTCATGTAGAGAATTCACTGATTAATGTACGGAATTCACTGATTCATGTAGGGAATTCACTGATTCATGTAGGGAATTCACTGATTAATGTACGGAATTCACTGATTCATGTACGGAATTCACTGATTCATGTAGGGAATTCACTGATTCATGTAGGGAATTCACTGATTCATGTAGGGAATTCACTGATTCATGTAGGGAATTCACTGATTCATGTAGGGAATTCACTGATTCATGTAGGGAATTCACTGATTAATGTACGGAATTCACTGATTCATGTACGGAATTCACTGATTCATGTAGGGAATTCACTGATTCATGTAGGGAATTCACTGATTCATGTAGGGAATTCACTGATTCATGTAGGGAATTCACTGATTCATGTAGGGAATTCTGGTGCACGAAAAAACAATGAGACGATGAGCAAAACGGAGAAACGGCAGTGAGGATGACATACAACCTCTGGGCTGGTTGTGGGCAGAATAATTAGAGGAAGCATGTGCCAGTCAGAAGGGCAGATGTGAGTCAGTGCAGTCGACTACCTCCCTGCTATCTTCTGGACAATATCCAACATGAGCAGACAGAACAGGAACATCAGCTGACAACGAGGATGCAGAGATTGCTTATAATGCTAACGTTGACTATTAAAGGGCTGGCTTTGCTTTTGGTTTGCTGAGACTTTTAGTATTAGCTTTGTTTCCAATTGTGCCTGAGTAAATTATACGAAATAGTTGTGTGAGTGTGTGTAAGTGTGTGTGTATGAGTGTGTTTGTGGGTCAGCCACCACATTGGCAGTTTACTCATGCGCTCCTAGGCACGATGCTTGACCAATGTGATTCACTGATTTGCCTCAGGGATCCGCCTACTTTCCCCCTATCCAATCAGCTATACATCAGCCTATGGTAAAGGGGATTTAGAAGGGCTCTGTTACTATAATAAAAATATATAGGACATGCATAGTAAACACCATACTAACCAATTTGTATGTGTACAGTGTTGTTTCACTTGAGTTAAACTCAAAGGAGCTACCACACTAAACAGCTACCACACCAAACAGCTACCACACCAAACAGCTACCACACCAAACAGCTACCACACCAAACAGCTACCACACCAAACAGCTACCACACCAAACAGCTACCACACCAAACAGCTACCACACCAAACAGCTACCACACCAAACAGCTACCACACCAAACAGCTGCTACCACACTAAACAGCTACCACACCAAACAGCTACCACACCAAACAGCTACCACACCAAACAGCTACCACACCAAACAGCTACCACACCAAACAGCTACCACACCAAACAGCTACCACACCAAACAGCTGCTACCACACCAAACAGCTACCACACCAAACAGCTACCACACCAAACAGCTACCACACCAAACAGCTACCACACCAAACAGCTGCTACCACACTAAACAACTACCACACCAAACAACTGGCACACGAAACAACTGGCACACGAAACAACTGGCACACGAAACAACTGGCACACGAAACAACTGGCACACGAAACAACTGGCACACGAAACAACTGGCACACGAAACAACTGGCACACTAAACAACTGGCACACGAAACAACTGGCACACTAAACAACTGGCACACTAAACAACTGGCACACGAAACAACTGGCACACGAAACAACTGGCACACGAAACAACTGGCACACGAAACAACTGGCACACGAAACAACTGGCACACTAAACAACTGGCACACTAAACAACTGGCACACTAAACAACTACCACACTAAACAACTGGCACACAAAACAACTGGCACACGAAACAACTGGCACACGAAACAACTGGCACACGAAACAGCTGGCACACGAAACAGCTGGCACACGAAACAGCTGGCACACTAAACAACTGGCAGACTTACCAACTGGCACACGTAACAACTGGCACATTAAACAGCTACCACACTAAACAACTGGCACACTTAACAACTGGCACACTTAACAACTGGCACACTAACCAACTGGCACATTAAACAGTTACCACACTAAACAACTGGCCCACTAAACAGCTGGCCCACTAAACAGCTGGCACACTAAACAGCTGGCACACTAAACAGCTGGCACACTAAACAGCGAGCACATTAAACAGTTACCACACTAACCAACTGGCACACTAACTAACTGGCACATTAAACAGCTACCACACTAACCAACTGGCACATTAAACAGCTACCACACTAACCAACTGGCACATTAAACAGCTACCACACTAACCAACTGGCACATTAAACAGCTACCACACTAGACAGGGAACATTCTAAGCATTTACACTGATATAGACACCACATCCAAACTTGGCACTAGATGTCTTCACAACACATGATGTTTCCCGTGATGCTGCACATGATGGCTAATCTGTTCTCATCCACTCACACAGTCTCGCTATACATCCTGACAAGGTCCAAGTTGCTACAGGACAAGTTGGGAAGGATCCCTACATCTGTGTTTGGGACACGTACGCCCTGCAGACAGTGTCCATCCTGAGGGACATTCACACACATGGGGTGGCGTGTCTAGCGTTTGATTCAGATGGACAGGTGAGGATTACCTTTGAGCTTGAATTTGTAATGAATTTTACATTTTTATAGAGATATTACTGACAGATTTCAGAGAAGCCCTGTCTACACAAAAACAAATCAGTACAACTATATTGAAAAAATCTGAAACAAATACTTTTAGTAAAACCAGGGTCTAAAACAGGGGAGGGCAATATGTCAGGCTCAGGGGTTACATCTGAACTTTGAAATTAAATGGAGGCCCACGTTGGTTTTCTAATTTGTTAATTATAAATGATTTGTGGG
Organism: Dallia pectoralis; assembly: GCA_029465975.1. Lineage (NCBI taxonomy): Eukaryota > Metazoa > Chordata > Actinopteri > Esociformes > Umbridae > Dallia > Dallia pectoralis. The sequence continues at coordinate 15,470,469 of CM055741.1, read as the reverse complement.
CCAGAGAAGAGTTTTAATTAAAATATATACACACAACATGTGTACTGTAGGTCTACTATTATATCTAAATATTTTCAATTCAGATTCAGATGCATAATAATTGGATTATAGTAGTATAGGAGTATTATAACAGTTTTGAGGGGAAGTACAAAGTAACGTGCCAGTTTAATGATTATGTATCTGAATCTGAATTGTAGTGGGCCATAGTTTGCCCATCCCTGGTCTAAAACCCGCCTACCGACACTAGAGAATCAAGACATGTGTTTTGGCAGACTAAAACTGTGGCGCATTAACATTGAATGTGTATTCACCTGGGTCTGAACAAGTTTGATGCCTTCATTCTTCCTGATTTTACCTAAAGTGGAAACAAACATGTTTTTATACCAAGTCCCCCCCAGTTTCAGGGGACCAAAAGTTATTTGCCTGTAATTGTTTTCCTCTTTCCCGTTGGTAGCGATTAGCTTCTGTTGGACTGGATGCAAAAAACACGGTTTGTGTCTGGGACTGGAGGAAGGGCCGGATCCTGGCTCTAGCAACTGGACATTCAGACAGGGTACGTTCTACTTTTGTGTGTTTTTACAATTGTAATATTTCAACAATAAGGAGGACGTTGAATACTGTGGTGTGTGTGATTGCAACACAGGAAAGTGTTTGTTTAGCGTGGACACTAGTATTGCTGTGTTAGGATATCGCTTTTGGTAGGACACTTATCTGAACCACAAATGGCTCCCCATGACAACAAATAGAAGAACCGTGTGTATGCAGATGATTCCTAAACTACAGTTTTACAGGTCATGAGAACGTTTTATGAACTCCTTTTCAGATCTTTGATATCGCCTGGGATCTGTTCCAGCTGCACAGGCTGGTTAGCTGTGGAGTAAAGCACATCAAGGTAAAGGCATATCATATACAGAGGGCTTTCATTTCATGCTTATTTTACAGCCCAATAGAAGTCAGAATCAGAATCAGAAAACACATTCATGGCGATTAAATTTTAACAGACAAGGCATTTACTATGGCAGAAACGTCCTTACATAAAACATATGAATATAACAATATCAATTATAATAAGGGGCTGAGGGGCTATAGGGATAGTAATGTACAAGATGCAAAACAAAATACAGATAAATAACAGTGCAATAGAGCAAATATTGTAGTGCAAAAACCGGCAATGTGCAAATGGAATGGGTAAGATTTAGAGTTCAAGGCTTGTGTGCACCCCTGGCCATGTTGAGGAGGCCAGTAGCACATGGAAAGAAACTGTTCTTGTGGCGTGAGGTTTTGGTCCTGATGGACCGAAGACTTCTGCCGGAGGGGAGTGTGTTGAACAGAGAGTGTCCGGGGTGAGAGGTGTCTGCCACAATCTTCCTAGCTCGCCTCAGAGCCCTCGAGGTGTGCAGGTCCTCGAGGCTAGGCAGATTGCAGCCAGTCACCTTTTCAGCTGAGCGGATGATATGCTGCAGTCTGCTGTTGTCTTTGGCTGTAGCAGCAGAGTACCAGATGGTAATGGATGAGGTGAGGATGGACTCAATGATGGCTGAGTAGAAGTGAACCATCATAGTCTTGTGCAGGTTGAATTTCTTCAGCTGCCGAAGGAAGTACATCCTCTGTTGCGCTTTCCTGGTCAGTGAGCAGATGTTTAAATCCCACTTGAGGTCCTGAGAGAGGATAGTGCCCAGGAAGCGGAAGGACTCTACAGTGTTGACGGGGGAGCCACACAGGGTGATGGGTGAGAGTGAGGCTGAGTTTCTCCTGAAGTCCACAACCATCTCCACTGTCTTTAGAGCATTGAGCTCTAAGTTGTTCTGGCTACACCAGGTCACCAGTTTGTCAGCTTCCAGCCTGTAGTCGGACTCGTCCCCACCGGAGATGTGTCAGACAGGAAGTCTGTGATCCATCTGCAGGTGGAGTCTGGTACGTTGAGCTGGGAGAGATTATCTTGTAGAAGGGCAGGGATGATGGTGTTGAAGGCGGAGCTGAAGTCCACAAACAGGATCCTCGCATATGTTGCAGGGGAGTCCAGTGCTGGAGAGTGAAGTGGAGGGCCATGTTGACTGTGTCGTCCACAGAACGGTTGGCTCTGTAGGCAAACTGCAGGGGTTCTAGTAGAGGGTCTGTGGTTGTTTTAAGGTGTGCCAACACAAGGCGTATACAGAGTGCTTTCATTTCATGCTTATTTTACAGCCCAATAGAAGTTGCTACTTATCTAGTATGACTATACTTTTATTTGAAGTGGTGACAATACAAACATCTGTATTTCCAAAGGGTCTCATGGAAACTCCTAAACCTCTGTAGGCCTCATTGAAGATAACTGTTCTATATTAACATGTGTCGAAATACAACAGAACTTACATTAACTCTAAGGGTGACAAAATAATATATATATATATATATAAAAAAGCCCTAGTAAGCCTTGCTTCTAGTTTACAGAACTATCATGTATCCTGAGGATCTCAATGGTTCATCAACTCAGCACTAATTCTAAGTGAGGTTAATGTATTTCTAGGTGTGTTGACAATTCAGAGTAGAGTAGTATGGAAGAAAATCTGTCTCTCCAGATTCTAAAACTGAATTTCTATTTGCATTGAATTTCGAGCACTGAAATAATGCATCTGAATTTTTTTGCATGCAAGATAATTCAGTGCAAAAAAAATCAGTGTCAAATTCTGAATCAACATCCGGGATACCAAGGAAAAGCAATCAATTCTGTCTCAACTCCAACCAACATCCAGCTATCAAGTTTCGGGTTTACGTTCTAACTGGTGACATTGCAGATGCGACGTGGGCGTGTCATTAGAAACTCTGGCTGGGAAGTTTAATGTAGTTGACCGTATCGATGTTCAAAATAATGTAAACGTCAATAAATCGCTCAAATGTTCGTAATTTTATATATTTTTTGTGTCATGTCCATATTTGAATGATTGGCAAAATGATTGATCTATCTGCACAATAAGACCACCAAACCTTTTAATCAAATAAATAAATAAGGCCTAAAGTGGAAATCTGCAGGTCAGAAATCAGTGATAGATTGGCCACCTCAGATTGTCAACCTAAACATTTAATCTATGGCCGGAACTCTCGGACATTCAAGAAGTCTAAGTAAAAAGAATCGTTATGGCAAATCCTGCAATAATTGTAAAAAAGTAACACATATGACTAATTGGTTGAAAAATGTACACAACTTTCCGCCAAAGTTCATCAGACACCAAATTCTGACTCGTTTTAAAAACACAAAATGATTTTGGCGCGGTTTGCAAAAATGCAGTATTTGGAGCTAAAGTTGTGATCTATATCTTGTGATGTCTCCTTGCTCAGTTCTGGACCTTGTGTGGGAATGCCTTGACACCCAAACGGGGGATCTTTGGAAAGACCGGGGACTTGCAAACCATTCTGTGCCTGGCTACTGCAAAGGAGGAAGTGACATACTCTGGAGCGCTGAATGGGGACATCTACGTCTGGAAGGGGTTAAACCTGACTCGCACAGTCCAAGCTGCCCATGGAGTGAGTAGATCTCAGACCCACTAACATATTCATATTTACATTCAAATTAACGGTCACAGTCCAAGCTGCCCATGGAGTGAGTAGAACTCAGACCCACTTACATATTCATATTTACATTCAAATTAACGGTCACAGTCCAAGCTGCCCATGGAGTGAGTAGAACTCGGACCCACTAACATATTCATATTTACATTCAAATTAACGGTCACAGTCCAAGCTGCCCATGGAGTGAGTAGAACTCAGACCCACTTACATATTCATATTTACATTCAAATTAACGGTCACAGTCCAAGCTGCCCATGGAGTGAGTAGAACTCGGACCCACTAACATATTCATATTTACATTCAAATTAACGGTCACAGTCCAAGCTGCCCATGGAGTGAGTAGAACTCAGACCCACTAACATATTCATATTTACATTCAAATTAACGGTCACAGTCCAAGCTGCCCATGGAGTGAGTAGAACTCGGACCCACTAACATATTCATATTTACATTCAAATTAACGGTCACAGTCCAAGCTGCCCATGGAGTGAGTAGAACTCGGACCCACTAACATATTCATATTTACATTCAAATTAACGGTCACAGTCCAAGCTGCCCATGGAGTGAGTAGAACTCAGACCCACTAACATATTCATATTTACATTCAAATTAACGGTCACAGTCCAAGCTGCCCATGGAGTGAGTAGAACTCAGACCCACTAACATATTCATATTTACATTCAAATTAACGGTCACAGTGTATTGTATTGTTGTGTCCTTATAATCTCTGCAGACAGTAACTAGAGCCGGTTATTTTCTTTAGCTTTAATGTATTGTGTACATAAACATTTGTTTTTGTGCACTGAAAACCATGTTGGTACCATTTATGCTGTAACTATAATCAGGTAGTTAATGTGTTTTTAGTTAATGGGCTTTTGCTCCAGTGACGAGGTAAGCAAAAGTAATTCTAGTGTAGTGGTTTGTCAAACCATGCTTGTGTGCTGAATGATCAGTTGGATACACCCATATCTGAACTTTTGAAATCTTATTTTGTGTATGTTTTTTAGGGCTGTCCTGAATACTAGTTTACAGGCTTTGCATACTCCTTAGTAATTCAGAACACGTGCTTGAATACTAGTCCTTAAATACTCCATTAAATCCCTCAACAATTAATTTTAATTATTAAACATAAAAGGCGTCAACGCTGTTTTAAAGGATGTCTAGCCTACCGGTGATTACGTGAATCAATCTCTTCCCCAAGCGTTTCTTGTTCTTTGCAAAACCATTGTCCACAAATTAAGCTTTAACAGAATAGTGGGCTAAAACATGACAGGCAACATGATGGGCAAAACAAAAGGCAAACCAAGATGAAGTGAATTCTCTGTGAGAGCATCTGTTTCTCTTATTCTTTTCTCTGTGATAGGGTTCACAAACTGCAGTGTCCTTTGGGTTGTTTGAGATGGCAATGTCTGGGGATGACCTCATAATGTAATAATAATAATCATTAAACTATCAAACCTGATGCTGATAGGTCATAATGTGTAGAGTGTAAAAGCCTAGTTACCTCATGCTGGTAACAGAATAAATGTACTTACATGTTTGATATGATTCAACCAACCTGCCCTGCAGCCATGGTGAACCCATTTCTGGTTGCATATTTGCCAATGAGAATTTTTTATCATCTGATAATGTGTAATGTTTCCATGCCAGAGATTTCTTCTGCAGCATATTTGCCCACTCTAGTATCTCTAGACAATGTTGAGTTGAGGAAAGTACAGCTAGATACTGTATATGTTTATATATTTTAAATATTAACAATATCAGCTCTATCTAATATCTATATTATAGGTGCACGTTATAATACATTAAACCAGCTATATACTGTATATGTTTATATATTGTAAATATTAACAATATCAGCTCTATCTAATATTTATATTATAGGTGCACATTATAATACATTAAAAGCAGCTAGATACTGTATATGTTTATATATTCTAAATATTAACAATATCAACTCTATCTAATATCTATATTATAGGTGCACAGTATGATTAAAACCAGCTAGATACTGTATATGTTTATATAATCAAAATATTAACAATATCAGCTCTCTATTTTACAGACCTTAGCTGACTGAATGTATTTTAGTGTAGCCTACTATTGCAAAGTTTTGTTGCAAAAGAATTGCCAAAACAAAGCTTCCGAGTACTGAATTACGAACTGAATACCAACTTAATGAACGAATACTCGAATATTCAAAGTATTCAGGCCCGCCCTTATGGTCTTCCAACGTCTAAATAAATCATAATATCATTTAGATCAGTCAGTCGTATTTTACGTGTAACTCTTTTCACAGGCTGGTATTTTCAGCATGCACTCCTGTGAGGAAGGATTTGCCACTGGCGGGCGTGATGGCTGTGTCAGACTCTGGGATGTGGACTTCAAACCCATCACTAAGATCGACATACGAGAGACCGAGCAAGGATATAAAAGTACATTTGTTTCCAACATTCCTTCTAACGTAACCCTGTCTTTCTCAATGTTCTCCATACATAAACGATCGGATCACATGGGTCGATTTGCAAATATTCCTTGGAGTTTCCACACCACAAAGCGTTCGCTTTATTTTTGTCATTTAAGATGTTTCAGTGTCGCTACTGATTGTCGCTTGTTGCTTTCCTCCATATACTGTGTTCAGAGTGCAACGATATTATTCTATTATTATTATCTATTATTAATGAATATAATTAGTATCCTAACATTTATTATACAAGGCAGAGCAGTAATGGGTTTTTCCTTATTTGTCATTTGCAGTAGTAGCCGGTCAACCAGGATTGCTTATAGTAATTGAGTTAAATAAACTGCATCAGATGTTTTCATGTGTCTGATGTAGTTTTTCATTCTATTAGTTCAGTTACAGCCGTTACTGGGAGTCAGTCCACAGATTAATGACAACCCGCCACCACTATTTAGTCGTTAGTGAAGGGGAAAGGCTCAGTAGGTGGAGTGTATATGTTTAGATCTGCGGAAGGATTAGAGTCTGAGCTTTATCTAAGTCAAAGGGTAGAGTAGATCTACTGTTTGTAATGTTGTTTACATGGACGCGCCGACACATCATGACCAGTTACAGGTGAAATAAATAACATCGATCATGTCCTAACAAGGGCATATGTCACGCTCGGGTTTTATTGATTTATTTTTATTTTACCTTAATTTTACCAGGTAGGCCGATTTAAAATCGGCAGCGGTGACCTGGCCGAGATGAGGCAAAAATGTGCAAGACAACATACAGTTACACAATAAATGCACAGACTCCAAAAGTGCAAACAGCAGTGGGATTCTACAAGGCAATACAGGATCAAGTAGAGAGTCAATATACAGTAAATACAAGCTGCGGTATATGTATGTCATTTGTGCAGTATTGATATGGCGAGAGGAAAAAGATTTGAGCATGCCTGAGCAAATAGAATAATGGAAAAGAGTATAAACAGGTATGACCCGTTACAGGTAAAAATGGACTGGGCATGAATACCAGACGACAGTTAACATGTTGTGTTCGGACAAAGGTTCAGACTAAAAGTAGTTTAAAGGCAATACGTGTGTCTCTAGTTATTGTTTTGGAATTCGTTCCAATCATTGGCGACTGAAAACTGGAAGGATTGGCGGTAAAATGACGAGCAGACATTTAGGAGAATCGTACCCCGTGGCACCACCTAGAAGACAGCCGAGGTTCCCGACAGAAGGCCCTCTGATTTAACACGCTGGACCCTGTCAGAGAGATAGCTGGAGAACCAGGGGAAGCAATCATGAGAAGCCCAGGCTATCAAGTCGGCTTGGAATTGGCTCCCAATATACACACATACATGAAAATGCTCCAACAAGGACAATATTACCCTACTTTTGGCCTCTTACGGTGATTCAATAAAGGTGCTGTCACTTTGTCTGGATAGCTGATGGAAACACCCCACCCAGACATTCTTATGGACTTAAATTATTTCCCCTTTAGCCTTTAGTTATCAGAATATATTCAAAATCACCCATGTAGACAGTCTATTTTTCTATTTCTTTTCCCAGGCCTGTCTATCCGCAGTGTCTGCTGGAAGGCTGACCGGGTTCTCATGGGAACCCAGGACAGTGAAATCTTTGAGGTGATGGTACGAGACCGGGACAAGCCACTGCTTCTCATGCAGGGTCACTGTGAAGGCGAACTCTGGGCCCTTGACCTCCATCCCAAGCAACCAGTGGCTGTAACCGGTAGTGATGACCGCTCCGTAAGGTAACTGGTAGAGATGACCGCTCCGTAAGGTAACCGGTAGAGATGACCGCTCCGTAAGGTAACTGGTAGAGATGACCGCTCTGTAAGGTAACGGTAGTGATGACCGCTCTGTAAGGTAACCGGTAGTGATGACCGCTCCGTAAGGTAACCGGTAGTGATGACCGCTCCGTAAGGTAACCGGTAGTGATGACCGCTCCGTAAGGTAACCGGTAGAGATGACCGCTCCGTAAGGTAACCGGTAGTGATGACCGCTCCGTAAGGTAACCGGTAGAGATGACCGCTCCGTAAGGTAACCGGTAGTGATGACCGCTCCGTAAGGTAACCGGTAGTGATGACCGCTCCGTAAGGTAACCGGTAGTGATGACCGCTCCGTAAGGTAACCGGTAGTGATGACCGCTCCGTAAGGTAACCGGTAGTGATGACCGCTCCGTAAGGTAACCGGTAGGGATGACCGCTCCGTAAGGTAACCGGTAGTGATGACCGCTCCGTAAGGTAACCGGTAGGGATGATGATGAGTGATTTTGCAGTGGACCACTAATGTCTGTATATGTTTTTGGTTCAATACTTTTTAAATGGGGCATGCTTTTTTATTTATACCTCTAGATATAAAGCTGAGCATGTGCACTCAACTTCTTTGGTCAACCATGGCGAGGCCTGTTCTGAGTGGAACCTGTTCTGTTAAACCGTTGTATGGTCTTGGCAACTGTGCTGCATCTCAGTTTCAGGATCTTGGCAATCTTCTTACATCCTAGGCCATCTTTATTTAGAGCAACACTTCTTTTTTTCATACCCTCAGAGAGTTCTTTGCCATGTTGAACTTCCAGTGACCAGTATGAGTGTGAGAGCGATAACACCAAATTTAAAACACCTGCTCCCCATTCACACCTGAGACCCTGTAACACCAATGAGTCGCATGACACCGGGGAGAGAAAATGGCTAATTGGGCCACAATTTGGACATTTTCTCTTAGGGGTGTACTCACTTTTGTTGCTAGCGGTTTAGACATTAATGGCTGTGTGTTGAGTTATTTTGAAGGGACAACAAATGTACACTGTTATACAAGCTGTACACTCACTACTTTACATTGTAGCAAGTGTCATTTATTCAGTGTTGTCACATAGATATAATACACAGATGCATAATAATAATATAATCAAATATTTACAAAAATGTGAGGAGTGTACTCACTTTTGTGAGATACTGTAAATGTTATTATGTTTGTACTTGAGAAGTGGCGGTGTATTCAAATTGCTTTACATTTATGTCAATTAGTCAAACAAATGTATTTTATAAAGCCCTTTTCACAACAACCGTTGTCACAAAGTGCTTTTAAGTACACCCCGACAGGTGTGTGTGTCGTGTCGCTGCCCAACAGAGCACGCGTCCACATTTCCTGTTTAATCCTTTACCTTTTTGCGTTTAATCTCTGTTTGCAGGCTCTGGAGTTTGTCTGACCACGCTCTTATTGCCCGGTGTAACATGGAGGAAGCGGTGCGTAGCGTCTCCTTCATCAACGACGGCTCGCAGCTGGCCCTGGGTATGAAGGACGGCTCTTTCACAGTGCTCCGAGTCAGGTGGGATACGAGACGGTCCACGATCAAGGCTAACATTACAAACAAGGGTTTTTTAAATAATTTTTATGGACATTTTTGCAATCTATTTATTCATGATCAAACTGTACTTAAAAAAGATGTACAATTAAAATCATTGTATCATAATTGTTCATTGCGCGATTGATAAACTGTATCTACTTCGACTCATCGGTTTACATACGTTTACAGTAAGCGACCACGAATGATTAGCAGTTGACTGAATCGGGCTGTAAACCAACCCTCAGGGATATGACGGAAGTGGTGCACATCAAAGACAGAAAGGAAGTCATCCACGAGCTGAAGTTCTCGCCGGACGGTAGTTACCTGGCGGTGGGCTCCAACGATGGCCTGGTGGACGTCTACGCCGTGGCACAGCGCTACAAGAAGGTGGGCGAGTGCAACCGGTCCACGTGTTTCATCACTCATCTAGACTGGTCCGTGGACAGCCGATTCCTGCAGACCAACGACGGAGCGGGAGAGAGGCTCTTTTACAGGATGCCGGGTAAATCACTAGGGAAACCTAAAACATGGTTGAGACGCACCTATTTAATGTAAAATTAATCCCAAGATAAACAATCATTTGATGAGTAACTCAAAAATGTATTTAGTAAAATGTTCTGAAGAATCTTAAAAATTGTAAAAAGTTTTATTGCGGTGTTGTTTAAAAACGTATGTTTGTGGTTTGGCCATGTTGAGGAGTAATTGGGGACACTTGCCATGAGTGCAAGAAATATGTCTACTTCTACAAATGAACCACTGAAATAATAATTATTAAAGTACTAAAAGTTCACCCAGCGCTGCCAGAAGAGGACTGGCCACCCCCCAGAGCCTGGTTCCTCTCTAGGTTTCTTCCTAAACCTTTTCCTAGTCGCTGTGTATCATCTGGTTGATGCGTGCTTTGTCAGGTTTGTCAGGATGGGTGTTTGTAAAAGCACTCTTGTTGTTAAAAGGGCTTTATAAAATGAATTTGATTGATCGATTGAACAGTGCTGATGCAGGAATCTGTGTCGAGGTAATTACCAATTTTATGATGCACGGTTTGGTAGGTGAAACATGCGAATATAATATCATCCCATTAGATGGAAGCTTTTTCTGTCTTAATCTCAATAGGTCTAAAATGATCAACGTCTACATGAGTGAAGTTGACCCATCCGAGAGAGAGATTTTATACTGAAAATAAAACATCCATACATTTACAGTAAAAGTTGAACGGTTCTGAAAGAAACAATTAAATCTAGATTTAAGAATAGACTTTGACTGCTCTCTTGACCGTGCACTGATGATGCAATGAGACACCTGCTGGGAAGCCAGTTATCCAAATACTTAAAATACCCTTAAAAGTGGGACATGTGTACAAAACTAATTTTATTTAGCCGAATCCCATCCCACCTGCGAACACTTGGTAATCTCTCCTCCGGGTGTTTTGGCCGTTCTTTTGGTTTATTATCTTCCTGACAGTGAAGGTACCCGTGCCTGTACACTATTGATGCAGAGTAGCAGCGACCTTTAGCTATTTTAGCTTCAATCCATTATGTTCGAGATTACCGCAAAGGCAGCGATATTCTCAACAATATTCCCAAAATTCCCTGAGTTATTCTCATTTGTTATTTCCAACGGTAGCAGTTCACAAATCCTTTATCCACTGAGTAATAATAGAGTATAATACAGAATCCAGTACAGTTCACAAATCCTCTATCTACTGAGTAATAATAGAGTATAATACAGAATCGAGTAAGTTCACAAATCCTCTATCTACTGAGTAATAATAGAGTATAATACAGAATCCAGTACAGTTCACAAATCCTTTATCTACTGAGTAATAATAGAGTATAATACAGAATCCAGTACAGTTCACAAATCCTCTATCTACTGAGTAATAATAGAGTATAATACAGAATCCAGTAAGTTCACAAATCCTCTATCTACTGAGTAATAATAGAGTATAATACAGAATCCAGTACAGTTCACAAATCCTCTATCTACTGAGTAATAATAGAGTATAATACAGAATCCAGTAAGTTCACAAATCCTTTATCTACTGAGTAATAATAGAGTATAATACAGAATCCAGTACAGTTCACAAATCCTTTATCTACTGAGTAATAATAGAGTATAATACAGAATCCAGTACAGTTCACAAATCCTCTATCTACTGAGTAATAATAGAGTATAATACAGAATCCAGTACAGTTCACAAATCCTTTATCCACTGAGTAATAATAGAGTATAATACAGAATCCAGTACAGTTCACAAATCCTCTATCTACTGAGTAATAATAGAGTATAATACAGAATCCAGTAAGTTCACAAATCCTTTATCTACTGAGTAATAATAGAGTATAATACAGAATCCAGTACAGTTCACAAATCCTTTATCTACTGAGTAATAATAGAGTATAATACAGAATCCAGTACAGTTCACAAATCCTCTATCTACTGAGTAATAATAGAGTATAATACAGAATCCAGTAAGTTCACAAATCCTTTATCTACTGAGTAATAATAGAGTATAATACAGAATCCAGTACAGTTCACAAATCCTTTATCTACTGAGTAATAATAGAGTATAATACAGAATCCAGTACAGTTCACAAATCCTCTATCTACTGAGTAATAATAGAGTATAATACAGAATCCAGTAAGTTCACAAATCCTTTATCTACTGAGTAATAATAGAGTATAATACAGAATCCAGTACAGTTCACAAATCCTTTATCCACTGAGTAATAATAGAGTATAATACAGAATCCAGTACAGTTCACAAATCCTTTATCCACTGAGTAATAATAGAGTATAATACAGAATCCAGTACAGTTCACAAATCCTCTATCTACTGAGTAATAATAGAGTATAATACAGAATCCAGTACAGTTCACAAATCCTTTATCCACTGAGTAATAATAGAGTATAATACAGAATCCAGTACAGTTCACAAATCCTTTATCCACTGAGTAATAATAGAGTATATGTCACGCCGGCTCTGTCTCATAGCCAGCGAGGTGTGTATGTATGAAAGGAGGCAGGCACCGGATCCGTAGCGTTGATGAGTTTTAATGTAGCTCTATGACAACGCAACTCACTACGTACACACTTGTACGGGGAAAATAACAAAAACGAGCGACACAGCGCTTAATGGTAAATGCCCAACAACCAGGCTCAATAACAACAACAGACTAACAAGTGTCTGTAATAACGGCGAGTGGCGTGTACACACATCCAACAATAAACAATACCACACGAGGACATGACCCAACACAGGAAGCCTATATAGGAGAGTAATGGGGAATGAACACCAGGTGTGCAATAGACAGGACTAGACAAAGTGACTAATGAGGGGGCGGCGGCCGCTAATACGTCGGAGAAGACGAACGACGAAACCCACCACCAGAGGGCAGTGGAGCTGCGCTAGAGGGATTCCTCACAGTACTCCCCCCCTGACTGGCGGCTCCAGCCGCCGACCCGGAGGACGCGGAGCTGGACGTTCAGGCCGCCGACGATGGAACGCCTCCAATAACGTAGGATCGAGCACGTCCCTCGCCGGCACCCAACAGCGTTCCTCCGGACCGTACCCCTCCCACTCCACAAGGTACTGGAGGTCCCATCTCCGGCGTCTGGAGTCTCTGATGGTGCTGACACGGTACGCCGGATCCCCCTCGATGTCCAGGGGGGGTTGGGGGCCCTCTCTCACCTCAGATTGCTGGAGGGGACCAGCGACCACCGGCCTGAGGAGAGACACATGAAACGAAGCATTAATTCGATAATCAGGTGGCAGCTGTAATCGATAGGTTACCTCGTTCACTCTCATCAGGACTTTAAACGGCCCCACAAACCGCGGAGCCAGCTTCCGGCAGGGCAGGCGGAGAGGAAGGTTTCGAGTCGAGAGCCAGACCCGATCCCCCGGAGCGTAGATTGGCGTGTCACTACGTCTCCGGTCAGCGGCGGACTTCTGACGTTGTCCGGCGCGCTGCAGGTGCCGATGAGCCACATTCCACGTGTCCTCCGCGCGCCGGAACCAGTCGTCCACCGCTGGGGTCTCGGTCTCGGGCTGGCTCTGCTGCCAAGGGGCCAGGACCGGCTGATACCCTAAGACACACTGAAAAGGTGACATGTCAGTAGAAGAGTGACGGAGCAAGTTTTGAGCATACTCTTCCCATGGCAAAAACTCCGCCCACTCCTCCGGCCGGACCTGGCAATACGATCTCAGAAACCTCCCTATCTCCTGATTGACTCGTTCCACCTGCCCATTAGCCTCGGGCTGATACACAGGTCAGACTGACCGAGACCCCCAACCGTCTCATGAACGCCCTCCAGACCTTCGACGTAAACTGGGGACCCCGGTCAGATACGATGTCCTCCGGAACCCCGTAGTGCCGGAAGACGTGTGTGAACAGGGCTTCCGCGGTCTGCAGGGCCGTCGGGAGACCTGGCATGGGCAGAAAGCGGCAGGCCTTTGAGAAACGGTCCACGACGACCAGGACTGTAGTGGGACCTTTGGAGAGAGGGAGGTCAGTCAAAAAATCAACACTAATATGTGACATTGGTCGCCGTGGAACGGGCAAAGGATGTAACTTACCTGCCGGAAGGTGCCTAGGTGCCTTACTCTGAGCGAATACAGAACAGGAGGTAACATACACCCTCACATCCTTGGCCAGACTAGGCCACCAATATCTATTGGTGAGACAGCGCACTCCCAGGATCCCAGGATGTCCAGTTGACACCGATGTGTGGGCCCAGCAGATCAGACGATCACGAACATCCAGCGGCACGTAGACACGCCCCTCTGGGCATTCTGGGGGAGCTGGTTCTGTGCGTAACGCCCGCTGGATGTCCGCATCCACCGCCCACACCACCGGTGCCACTATACAGGAAGAGGGAAAAATGGGAGAATTATCCACATATCTCTCCGTGGTGTCATACAATCTGGACAGTGCGTCTGCCTTGACGTTTTTTGTACCCGGAATGTACGAGATCGTAAAGTCAAACCGAGTAAAAAATAACGCCCACCTAGCCTGACGAGGATTCAGTCTCCTAGCTGCCCTAATATACTCCAGGTTACGGTGGTCAGTCCAGACTACAAACGGGTGTCTCGCTCCCTCGAGCCAGTGCCTCCACTCAGACAGAGCTTTAACCACAGCTAGCAGCTCCCTATCACCTACGTCATAGTTTTGCTCCGCCGCACTGAGCTTCCGCGAGTAAAAGGCACAGGGGCGGAGTCGAGGGGGCGTGCCCGAGCGCTGGGATAGCACCGCACCTATCCCAACCTCTGACCCGTCAACCTCCACTATGAACGGAAGCGACGGATCTGGGTAGGCCAACACCTGTCCGGAGGTGAACAGTGTTTTCAATGCACTAAACGCGCAGTCTGTCTCGTTCGACCAGCGAATACGAGATGGCCCACCCTTCAACAAGGATGTAATAGGAGCTGCTACCTTGCCAAAGTTTCGGATAAACCTACGATAGAAGTTGGAAAACCCGATGAACCGTTGTACCGCCTTAACCGTGGTGGGAATGGGCCAATTACGCATGGCCGCCAGGCGATCAATCTCCATCTCCACTCCCTGCGTTGTAACAAGGAACCCGAGAAAAGAGACTGCTCGCTGAAAAAACAGACACTTCTCCAATTTGGCATATAGGTCATGCTCCCTCAGTCGCTCCAGTACTCTGCGAACCAGGGAGACATGGTCAGTACGGGTAGCAGAGTACACCAGGATGTCGTCAATGTACACCACCACATCGTGGCCGATCATGTCCCGAAACAGGTTATTCACAAAGGACTGGAAAACCGACGGCGCATTCATTAACCCATACGGCATCACCAGGTACTCATAGTGACCTGAAGTGGTGCTAAAGGCTGTCTTCCACTCATCTCCATCCCGGATACGCACCAAATTATACACGCTCCTGAGATCCAGTTTTGTGAAAAAGCGTGCCCGTGCATTGATTCTATCACAGTCGAGATCAGAGGGAGAGGATACCGATAACGAACTGTAATTTTATTCAATGCCCGATAGTCTATACAGGGACGCAACCCCCCGTCTCTCTTTTTCACAAAAAAGAAACTCGAGGAGGCGGAAGAAGTGGAATGGCGAATTATCCCCTGACTCAATGACTCAGAGATGTACGTCTCCATCGTCTCTGTCTCCGCTTGGGACAGGGGATACACGTGACTGTGCGGTGGTACAACGCCTACCTGTAGGTCTATCGCACAATCCCCCGGACGATGGGGTGGTAATTTAGTAGCCAACTGTTTGGAGAATACAACTGCCAAATCACTATACTCCGGAGGAATGCGCACTGTGGAGACACTGTCTGGACTTTCCACAGATGTCGCATTGACGGAAACACCCAGACACCTTCCCTGACACTCCTGTCCCCACTCAGTTAGAACCCTCTGAGGCCATGAAAACTGGGGGTTATGCAACGCCAACCAGGGCAACCCCAACACCACAGGGAAATTAGGTGACTCAATTATGTGAAATGTAATGTGTTCGGTGTGATTGTGATTAGAAATCATAGAGATTGGAACTGTGACCTGCCTCACCACACCAGACCCCAGCGGACGATTGTCTAGGGCTGTGATTGGTCGAGGACAGGCCAACAGTTTTAACGGAATGTTCAGCGTATGCGCAAAAGCCCTGTCCATAAAAATCCCAGCTGCGCCTGAATCGACTAGCGCCTTACACTGGGACATGGTGTGAAAACCGGGGAAATGCACCGGTAGTGTGACATGCGCATCAGAGGGTTCAAATCGGGTGTTAGGTGTATTTACCTGCGTCGCAGAAGTGTCAGACTTCCTACCCAGCCTCTGGTAACAGTGGGAAGCAGAGTGCCCCTTTCTGCCACAACAGGTGCACTCCTTCTGCCGCGCGGTCTCCCGATGCGCAGCGCCTCCCACCTCCATAGGCACGGAAGCAGCAGCGGAACCAGGCCGAGCGAGCGGAGCCGGACCGGTACGTCCGCGAGCCGCAAGCAGGTTATCCAGTTTGATTGCCATGTCCACCAGTTGGTCAAAGGACAATGTGGCATCCCTGCATGCTAACTCCTTACGGACGTCCGGCCACAAACTACACCGAAAAGCATCGATGTATGCTCGCTCACCCCACCCAGCCCCCGCCGCCAGGGTTCTAAACTCCAGAGCGAAGTCCTGAACGTTCCGGTTCCCCTGCCTCAGGTGAAAGAGACACTCGCCCGCCTCCCGGCACTCAGGGGGTTTGTCGAAAATGGACCGGAAGGTCCGAACGAATGCCTCCCACTGATGGAGGATCGGCCCTCCTCCATTCCATATGGATTTAGCCCATACGAGGGCTTTACCTGTGAGGCGAGAGACCAACGCAGCCACCTTTTCGTGGTCTGAGGGAACCGCGTTCAGGGAGCTAAAATACAGCTCGAGATGGAGAATAAAACCCTGACAGCGGTCTGCTGCCCCGTCATAATGCCCCGGAAGCTGGAGCGCAATCGCCGAGCCGCCGGTGGTGGAGATGCCGGTAAGGGAACCGCAGCCGCCGCGGCCGCAGCGGCAGGATCGGGGAGTCTCTTCTCCAGCCGCTCCATGGTGGTCATCACCCGGTCCATCTGCGTTCCCAGGGACGCGAGCATCTCTTTGTGACGGGTGAGTGTAGCCTGTCCTGCGGGATCCATAGTCCTTTCCTTTTTTCTGGTGTGGTATTCTGTCACGCCGGCTCTGTCTCATAGCCAGCGAGGTGTGTATGTATGAAAGGAGGCAGGCACCGGATCCGTAGCGTTGATGAGTTTTAATGTAGCTCTATGACAACGCAACTCACTACGTACACACTTGTACGGGGAAAATAACAAAAACGAGCGACACAGCGCTTAATGGTAAATGCCCAACAACCAGGCTCAATAACAACAACAGACTAACAAGTGTCTGTAATAACGGCGAGTGGCGTGTACACACATCCAACAATAAACAATACCACACGAGGACATGACCCAACAGAGGAAGCCTATATAGGAGAGTAATGGGGAATGAACACCAGGTGTGCAATAGACAGGACTAGACAAAGTGACTAATGATGGGGCGGCGGCCGCTAATACGTCGGAGACGACGAACGACGAAACCCACCACCAGAGGGCAGTGGAGCTGCGCTAGAGGGATTCCTCACAGTATAATACAGAATCCAGTACAGTTCACAAATCCTCTATCTACTGAGTATTATTAGAGTATAATACAGAATCCAGTACAGTTCACAAATCCTCTATCTACTGAGTAATAATAGAGTATAATACAGAATCCAGTACAGTTCACAAATCCTCTATCTACTGAGTAATAATAGAGTATAATACAGAATCCAGTACAGTTCACAAATCCTCTATCTACTGAGTAATACTAGAGTATAATACACAATCCAGTACAGTTCACAAATCCTCTATCTACTGAGTAATAATAGAGTATAATACAGAATCCAGTAAGTTCACAAATCCTTTATCTACTGAGTAATAATATAGTATAATACAGAATCCAGTACAGTTCACAAATCCTTTATCTACTGAGTAATAATAGAGTATAATACAGAATCCAGTACAGTTCAGTTCAATCCACTACAAAGCACTAATATTGCTACTATTTTTGTATAAAATTGATTGGTTGGGTTTGAGAAATCTATTATCGAACGATACTAGATTTATCTGACGCCGACTCTAGATTTATTCATCTGTTCATCTTTGCTTCTTCTTCTCTACAGCCGGAAAGCTCCTGACCAAAGAGGAGGCCAAGGTGATCCACTGGATGACCTGGACAGGGATTCTGGGGCCTGAAGTTAATGGAATCTGGCCCAAGTATTCCAACGTTACGGACATCAATTCTGTGGACGCCAACTACAACAGTGCCGCGCTGGTGACAGGGGACGACTTTGGCCTCGTCAAGCTCTTCAGATTCCCTTGTCTTAAGAAAGGTCTGAGACAATTGTGGTTTCTTACCAGCATTTCTTTTTGTCATGAAGATACGTAATGTTGTTATTCAATAACTGGTGGAGTAGCTCCGAAAACGTTGTAGTTATGTGAAATTGCAAACATATTTCCCTCAGACCATCTTCTAATATATTGTATGTCTTGCAGCATGTATGTATATTAACAAAGACATTGTTCATCTACATTTTGTGTATATTATCTTTATTTTGTGTTGTTTGTGAAACAGCGGCCAAATTCAAGAAGTACATTGGCCATTCTGCCCATGTGACCAATGTACGATGGTCACATGATCTACAGTGGGTGTTGAGCACTGGCGGGGCGGACCACGCCTTGTTCCAGTGGAGGTTTCTTCCTGAAGGAGTGATGAACGGTGTCCTGGAACCCCTCCTTCAAGGTGACCGTTGCTACATTAAAAAAATTATAGATCATGAAGTATAGTCATGAAGTGTAGAGACATAAAGTATAGTCATGAAGTGTAGAGACATAAAGTGTAGAGACATAAAGCATAGTCATGAAGTGTAGAGACATAAAGTGTAGAGACATAAAGCATAGTCATGAAGTGTAGAGACATAAAGTATAGTCATGAAGTGTAGAGACATAAAGTGTAGAGACATAAAGTGTAGAGACATAAAGTATAGTCATGAAGTGTAGAGACATAAAGTGTAGAGACATAAAGTATAGTCATGAAGTGTAGAGACATAAAGTGTAGAGACATAAAGCATAGTCATGAAGTGTAGAGACATAAAGTGTAGAGACATAAAGTGTAGAGACTTAAAGTATAGTCATGAAGTGTAGAGACATAAAGTGTAGAGACATAAAGTATAGTAATGAAGTGTAGAGACATAAAGTGTAGAGACATAAAGTGTAGAGACATAAAGTATAGTCATGAAGTGTAGAGACATAAAGTATAGTCATGAAGTGTAGAGACATAAAGTGTAGAGACATAAAGTGTAGAGACATAAAGTATAGTCATGAAGTGTAGAGACATAAAGTGTAGAGACATAAAGTATAGTCATGAAGTGTAGAGACATAAAGTGTAGAGACATAAAGCATAGTCATGAAGTGTAGAGACATAAAGTGTAGAGACATAAAGTGTAGAGACTTAAAGTATAGTCATGAAGTGTAGAGACATAAAGTGTAGAGACATAAAGTATAGTAATGAAGTGTAGAGACATAAAGTGTAGAGACATAAAGTGTAGAGACATAAAGTATAGTCATGAAGTGTAGAGACATAAAGTATAGTCATGAAGTGTAGAGACATAAAGTGTAGAGACATAAAGTGTAGAGACATAAAGTATAGTCATGAAGTGTAGAGACATAAAGTGTAGAGACATAAAGTATAGAGACATAAAGTGTAGAGACATAAAGTATAGTCATGAAGTGTAGAGACATAAAGTGTAGAGACATAAAGCATAGTCATGAAGTGTAGAGACATAAAGTGTAGAGACATAAAGTGTAGAGACTTAATGTATAGTCATGAAGTGTAGAGACATAAAGTGTAGAGACATAAAGTATAGTAATGAAGTGTAGAGACAAAGTGTAGAGACATAAAGTGTAGAGACATAAAGTATAGTCATGAAGTGTAGAGACATAAAGTTTAGAGACAAAGTATATTCATGAAGTGTAGAGACATAATGTGTAGTGAAGTGTAGAGACATAAAGTATAGTCATGAAGTGTAGAGACATAAAGTATAGTCATGAAGTGTAGAGACATAAAGTTTAGAGACAAAGTATATTCATGAAGTGTAGAGACATAATGTGTAGTGAAGTGTAGAGACATAAAGTATAGTCATGAAGTGTAGAGACATAAAGTTTAGAGACAAAGTATAGTCATGAAGTGTAGAGACATAAAGTGTAGAGACATAAAGTGTAGAGACATAAAGTATAGTTATGAAGTGTAGAGACATAAAGTTTAGAGACATAAAGTATAGTCATGAAGTGTAGAGACATAAAGTGTAGAGACATAATGTGTAGTGAAGTGTAGAGACATAAAGTGTGGAGACATAAAGTATATTCATGAAGTTTAGAGACATAAAGTGTAGAGACATAAAGTATAGTCATGAAGTATAGAGACATAAAGTATTGTCATAAAGTGTAGAGACATAAAGTATAGAGACATAAAGTATAGTCATAAAGTGTAGAGACATAAAGTGTAGAGACATAAAGTGTGGAGACATAAAGTATGGTCATAAAGTGTAGAGACATAAAGTATGGTCAGAAAGTGTAGAGACATAAAGTGTAGAGACATAAAGTGTAGTGACATAAAGTATAGTCATGAAGTGTAGAGACATAAAGTATAGAGACATAAAGTATAGTCATGAAGTGTAGAGACATAAAGTGTAGAGACATAAAGTATAGTCATGAAGTATAGAGGCATAAAGTGTAGAGACATAAAGTGTAGAGACATAAAGTATAGTCATGAAGTATAGAGGCATAAAGTGTAGAGACATAAAGTGTAGAGACTTAAAGTATAGTCATGAAGTGTAGAGACATAAAGTGTAGAGACATAAAGTGTAGTCATGAAGTGTAGAGACATAAAGTATAGAGACATAAAGTGTGGAGACATAAAGTGTAGAGACATAAAGTATAGTCATAAAGTGTAGAGACATAAAGTGTCGAGACATAAAGTGTCGAGACATAAAGTGTCGAGACATAAAGTGTAGAGACATAAAGTACAGTATAGAGAGATAAAGTGTCGAAACATAAAGTGTAGGGACATAAAGTATAGTGAGATAAAGTGTCGAGACATAAAGTGTAGAGACATAAAGTATAGAGACATAAAGTGTAGAGACATAAAGTATAGAGACAAAGTGTAGAGACATAAAGTGTAGAGACATAAAGTCTAGAGTCATAAAGTGTAGAGACATAAAGTGTAGTCATGAATGTAGAGTCAGTTTGCGCGGTCTTGTTATAAGAGTAGTCAGAGATCTTCAGGTATTTTTTTGCCAGATTCTAGCATTGAATTGCCTTTATTTTTAGAACAAATATACTTCAGAAGAACTTTTTAGAACAAAGTTCTTTGTTTCTGGACATTTTGAGGCTGTAGTCAAACCCACAGTTGCTAAAGCTCAATACTCAACCTGGCTGTAGAAAGGCCAGTTTTATTGTTACTCTAATAAGCATAACAGTGTTTTGCTTTGCGACCATAATTGCAAAAGGGCTTCTAATGTTCAAATACGCTTATTTAAACATTCTACACTGCATTCTGGTCAGAATGTGACATTGTGCATTGCCTGTACATACACAAAAATGTAAAGTTTGTGATTGAAGCAAAAGGTGGCTCTATCAAATATAAATGTTTCATTTTCCATTTTTTCTAAGTCAGTATTGTAAGAAAACTGGTCTGTTTTGGATCCGTTTCCAAGGTACGGTACATATTTATACTGCTGGATGGAATGTTTTCTGTAAAGGTAAAAGGTCATGCGCAGTGTATTTTTGTTGTTCACAGAGGGGTACGCTGATTCAAACAGCGGTGAGTCTGACAGTGTATTTTTGTTGTTCACAGAGGGGTACGCTGATTCAAACAGCGGAGAGTCTGACTCTGATGTGTCCGACGTCCCGGAGCTCGACTCTGACATCGAACAAGAGGCTCAAATTAGCTATGAACGACAGGTGGAGTAAAAATATATTGACAATTAATCCAATATACAAGTCACACTCACACCTTATAAGTATGTTGCTCTAAATTACACAGACTCCTTTACTGTGAATGCAAACAATAACAGACATTCAAACCCATCTATTAGGTTTACAAAGAGGACCTTCCACAGCTGAGGAAGAAGCTAGTGGGCTCACTGAAACGACAGAAGGCCCCAGACGAGGGCTTGCATTTACAGTTCGTTCACGGGTAGGCGCCTCAAGAGTGAGGATATTTCTGTGGTGTCCGTGCACACCAAACGCACAATTGTTCTTTTATTTGTGTCATTAAATTACATCGCGTTCTAGTTCCACTTTATCCAAGTTACGCATTATTATTTCCCTGTAACTATGCATATTTTTTCTGCCGTTGGTTCAGTTACAGAGGCTGTGACTGCAGGAACAACCTGTTCTACACCCAGGCGGGCGAGGTGGTGTACCATGTCGCGGCGGTTGCCGTTGTTTATAACCGCCAGAAACACGCCCAGCGCTTCTATCTGGGTCATGATGACGACATCCTCAGTCTCACCGTCCATCCTCTGAAGGACTACGTGGCCACGGGACAGGTAGACCCT
This sequence comes from Dallia pectoralis, assembly GCA_029465975.1. NCBI lineage: Eukaryota > Metazoa > Chordata > Actinopteri > Esociformes > Umbridae > Dallia > Dallia pectoralis. The sequence continues at coordinate 15,447,973 of CM055741.1, read as the reverse complement.
CAACAAAATAACGGTTCCTGTTTATTTAACGGCGATCGCTTTATCACAGAGTTCTGATCGGGTTTGCACTGCCTTTTTAAAGATGTGAATCCTGGTTTTCATGACACAGCTGCTGTACAATGCAGGGAACAACCTCAAACAAACGTGACTCATTTAAAAGTATGTCATAAGAAAAACTGTTATTTGAAACAAATGTATTCTAGTCACTAGTTCGAAAATGAGTGTAATTGTAATTTAATAGTAGATGTTTATATTATGTTATATTGTTATTTATGTTGTCGGTGGTGCCACTCAAGTTCGTTTCACAACTTCTCTGAAATTCTTTTTTCGTAATATGCAATATTTTAGAAAGCGTCTACATACATGGCATAATGTAAAACAACATGTATACATGTTAAGCTCAGTACCAACTATACTGTATATAGCACCCAGTATACATTTAACAGTTGATTGATCCGATGTTCAGGTTGGCAGGGACCCAGTCATCCATGTCTGGGACTTGGCAACGCTGAAATGTCTGTCCTTGTTGAAGGGCCATCATCAGAGAGGGGTGTGCGCACTGGATTTCACATGTAAGCCTGTTTTCTGCAATTATTTTCTTTGGTTAGTTTACCGTAGTCTGCGTCCAGATGGTGGCTGTGGCACAGATGAACGACTGTAGAAGCTCTGGATCAATATAAGCTCTGGATCAATATTAGCTCTGGATCAATATGAGCTCTGGATCAATATTAGCTCGGATCAATATTAGCTCCGGATGAATATTAGATCCGGATCAATATAAGCTCCGGATCAATATTAGCTCTGGATCAATATTAGCTCCGGATCAATATGAGCTCCGGATCAATATAAGCTCCGGATCAATATAAGCTCCGGATCAATATTAGCTCCGGATCAATATAAGCTCTGGATCAATATGAGCTCTGGATCAATATTAGCTCGGATCAATATTAGCTCCGGATCAATATAAGCTCCGGATCAATATGAGCTCTGGATCAATATGAGCTCTGGATCAATATTAGCTCTGTATCAATATGAGCTCTGGATCAATATGAGCTCTGGATCAATATGAGCTCTGGATCAATATGAGCTCTGGATCAATATTAGCTCTGGATCAATATTAGCTCTGGATCAATATTAGCTCCGGGTCAATATTAGCTCCGGATCATCCTATACTTTCTTAATTTTATATTTATGTATATGTATTATATTCTGTATTTATGCTTGGAAATACATTTTTGAGGCAAGATAATGTGGGTATACAGCGTTGTATCCAGACTTTAACCCAATGCTTCTTGATAATCTGAATTGTCTCACTAACATCACTAGGGTCAAGTACGCCGGAAAAAGTGGCCTGTACAATTTATTTCCTGTGCGAAGATGACGCATATGATTAGTTTCTCTTGAGCACAACAATTTTAATCTTCAGCTTCCAACTCAACAATAGGAGATTGATAATCTCTTAACAAGGGCTAATGTAAAGGTCTGTGTATATTTGATGGAAACAATCGGTTCTCGTAGTCAACGTGTTGGATGTGCATCAATTGATGATGTGTGCGCTGTCTGGTTTAAGGCTGGGTGTTTGTAAAAACACTTGGTGACAACTCTGTTGTAAAAAAGCCTTTTAAAACAAATGTCAGTGATTGGTTGGATGCCGGAGAAATGGGCAGAAGTAAAGACCCGGGTGACTGAGCCAAATTGTCAAAGCCAGACGGCGGGGTCAGAACATATGTTTGGTGAACAGAACATTGTTTGGTGCTCCTGGTTAGGTCCGGTGAGTCCTTATCGATAGTGGCTTACGTAGTGACGAACCAGAACCGGCAACTGGGTGCTGGGCTCCCAAGACTCAATGCTCTAACGTGGCACAAGTTACAGAAACGTTTAAGGATGGTTGCAGCGCCCCCTGGTGCCAAGGGGACTGTGTGCCCACCGAATAATCAGAGTGCATATGATGACCCCTTAGTCACTGTCGAAAGCAGTGAGCACATAGTGTTTAAGCTCATCAATGGGGATATATATATATATATATATGTCTGTTTAGATTATTGGAAGATTCCTTGGCAAAGTAATTGAACGTAGCAGGATGTGACAAAAATGTCATCACACTTAATACTTTTCTTTTGGCCCACAGTGGATGGGAAAATCCTTGTATCAGTGGACATTGACGAAGGCCATTCGATTGTGTTGTGGGACTGGAAGAAAGGCGAGAAGTTGGCAAAAGCAAGGTACTGTACGTTTTTTTATAAAAACAAGTATTACAAACGCAGAGCGTTCACTAGATAGAGAGTAAGACTGAACATGGGTGGAGATGAACAGGGAAGAAGAATACACACATGTGTCACGTCTCTAGAGTGTGGAGAGCAAACTGAGTTATACACACACGTGTCACGTCTCTAGAGTGTGGAGAGCAAACTGAGTTATACACATACGTGTCACGTCTCTAGAGTGTGGAGAGCAAACTGAGTTATACACATACGTGTCACGTCTCTAGAGTGTGGAGAGCAAACTGAGTTATACACATACGTGTCACGTCTCTAGAGTGTGGAGAGCAAACTGAGTTATACACATACGTGTCACGTCTCTAGAGTGTGGAGAGCAAACTGAGTTATACACATACGTGTCACGTCTCTAGAGTGTGGAGAGCAAACTGAGTTATACACATACGTGTCACGTCTCTAGAGTGTGGAGAGCAAACTGAGTTATACACATACGTGTCACGTCTCTAGAGTGTGGAGAGCAAACTGAGTTATACACATACGTGTCACGTCTCTAGAGTGTGGAGAGCAAACTGAGTTATACACATACGTGTCACGTCTCTAGAGTGTGGAGAGCAAACTGAGTTATACACATACGTGTCACGTCTCTAGAGTGTGGAGAGCAAACTGAGTTATACACATACGTGTCACGTCTCTAGAGTGTGGAGAGCAAACTGAGTTATACACATACGTGTCACGTCTCTAGAGTGTGGAGAGCAAACTGAGTTATACACACACGTGTCACGTCTCTAGAGTGTGGAGAGCAAACTGAGTTATACACACACGTGTCACGTCTCTAGAGTGTGGAGAGCAAACTGAGTTATACACATACGTGTCACGTCTCTAGAGTGTGGAGAGCAAACTGAGTTATACACACACGTGTCACGTCTCTAGAGTGTGGAGAGCAAACTGAGTTATACACACACGTGTCACGTCTCTAGAGTGTGGAGAGCAAACTGAGTTATACACACACGTGTCACGTCTCTAGAGTGTGGAGAGCAAACTGAGTTATACACACACGTGTCACGTCTCTAGAGTGTGGAGAGCAAACTGAGTTATACACACACGTGTCACGTCTCTAGAGTGTGGAGAGCAAACTGAGTTATACACATACGTGTCACGTCTCTAGAGTGTGGAGAGCAAACTGAGTTATACACATACGTGTCACGTCTCTAGAGTGTGGAGAGCAAACTGAGTTATACACACACGTGTCACGTCTCTAGAGTGTGGAGAGCAAACTGAGTTATACACATACGTGTCACGTCTCTAGAGTGTGGAGAGCAAACTGAGTTATACACATACGTGTCACGTCTCTAGAGTGTGGAGAGCAAACTGAGTTATACACACACGTGTCACGTCTCTAGAGTGTGGAGAGCAAACTGAGTTATACACACACGTGTCACGTCTCTAGAGTGTGGAGAGCAAACTGAGTTATACACATACGTGTCACGTCTCTAGAGTGTGGAGAGCAAACTGAGTTATACACACACGTGTCACGTCTCTAGAGTGTGGAGAGCAAACTGAGTTATACACACACGTGTCACGTCTCTAGAGTGTGGAGAGCAAACTGAGTTATACACATACGTGTCACGTCTCTAGAGTGTGGAGAGCAAACTGAGTTATACACATACGTGTCACGTCTCTAGAGTGTGGAGAGCAAACTGAGTTATACACACACGTGTCACGTCTCTAGAGTGTGGAGAGCAAACTGAGTTATACACACACGTGTCACGTCTCTAGAGTGTGGAGAGCAAACTGAGTTATACACACACGTGTCACATCTCTAGAGTGTGGAGAGCAAACTGAGTTTGGATGAGGTTTGTGGAGTTTTAGTTTTAACGGAAAATGCATAAACTGTGAATGAAATAAAAATGCGCATAGACGGTGACTTAATAAAAATACAAACACTGCTAACAATAAACAAACACTCATCTACTACGACTGTGACTTTGAAATAATAATCAGCAACTGGTGACATTTGCCCGTGACATAAATATCCCCGCTAATGGCTAAACTATGCCATAGTGTGTGTGCTTCTGAACAAACCACGGAAAACAGGAAGTGCACCCCACTAATTACCCCGAGTGGGAACCTAGTGTTCACCACATGTGATCTTGTGTTCACCACATGTGACCTGGTGTTTACCACTTGTGACTTAGTATTCACCACTAGTGACCTAGTGTTCACCACTAGTTACCTAGTGTTCACCACATGTGACCTAGTGTTCACCACATGTGACCTAGTGTTCACCACATGTGACCTAGTTCACCACATGTGACCTAGTTCACCACATGTGACCTAGTTCACCACATGTGACCTAGTTCAACACATGTGACCTAGTGTTCACCACATGTGACCTAGTGTTCACCACATGTGACCTAGTGTTCACCACATGTGACTTAGTTCACCACATGTGACCTAGTTCACCACATGTGACCTAGTTCACCACATGTGACCTAGTTCACCACATGTGACCTAGTGTTCACCACATGTGACCTAGTGTTCACCACATGTGACCTAGTTCACCACATGTGACTTAGTGTTCACCACATGTGACCTAGTGTTCACCACATGTGACCTAGTGTTCACCACATGTGACCTAGTTCACCACATGTGACCTAGTTCACCACATGTGACCTAGTTCACCACATGTGACCTAGTGTTCACCACATGTGACCTAGTGTTCACCACATGTGAACTAGTGTTCACCACATGTGACCTAGTTCACCACATGTGACCTAGTTCACCACATTTGACCTATTTCACCACATGTGACCTAGTGTTCACCACATGTGACCTAGTGTTCACCACATGTGAAATAGTGTTCACCACATGTGACCTAGTTCACCACATGTGACCTAGTTCACCACATGTGACCTAGTTCACCACATCTGACCTAGTTCACCACATGTGACCTAGTTCACCACATGTGACCTAGTGTTCACCACATGTGACCTAATGTTCACCACATGTGACCTAGTGTTCACCACATGTGACCTAGTTCACCACATGTGACCTATTGTTCACCACATGTGACCTAGTTCACCACATGTGACCTAGTGTTCACCACATGTGACCTAGTGTTCACCACATGTGACCTAGTTCACCACATGTGACCTAGTTCACCACATGTGACCTAGTGTTCACCACATGTGACCTAGTGTTCACCACATGTGACCTAGTGTTCACCACATGTGACCTAGTTCACCACATGTGACCTAGTGTTCACCACATGTGACCTAGTGTTCACCACATGTGACCTAGTTCACCTCATGTGACCTAGTTCACCACATGTGACCTAGTTCACCACATGTGACCTAGTTCACCACATATGACCTAGTTCACCACATGTGACCTAGTGTTCACCACATGTGACCTAGTGTTCACCACATGTGACCTAGTGTTCACCACATGTGAAATAGTGTTCACCACATGTGACCTAGTTCACCACATGTGACCTAGTTCACCACATGTGACCTAGTTCACCACATCTGACCTAGTTCACCACATGTGACCTAGTTCACCACATGTGACCTAGTGTTCACCACATGTGACCTAATGTTCACCACATGTGACCTAGTGTTCACCAAATGTGACCTAGTTCACCACATGTGACCTAGTGTTCACCACATGTGACCTAGTTCACCACATGTGACCTAGTGTTCACCACATGTGACCTAGTGTTCACCACATGTGACCTAGTTCACCACATGTGACCTAGTTCACCACATGTGACCTAGTTCACCACATGTGACCTAGTGTTTACCACATGTGACCTAGTGTTCACCACATGTGACCTAGTGTTCACCACATGTGACCTAGTGTTCACCACATGTGACCTAGTGTTCACCACATGTGACCTAGTGTTCACCACATGTGACCTAGTGTTCACCACATGTGACCTAGTTCACCACATGTGACCTAGTGTTCACCACATGTGACCTAGTGTTCACCACATGTGACCTAGTGTTCGCCACATGTGACCTAGTTCACCACATGTGACCTAGTTCACCACATGTGACCTAGTGTTCACCACATGTGACCTAGTTCACCACATGTGACCTAGTGTTCACCACATGTGACCTTATGTTCACCACGTATGACCTAGTTCACCACATGTAACCTAGTGTTCACCACTCATGGCCTAGTGTTCACCACATGCGACCTAATGTTCACCACATGTGACCTAAAGTTAACAATGTTTGTGTGTTTGGCTGTTTATCTTTTAGGGGCCACAAAGATAAATTGTTTGTGGTGAAATGCAACCCGTTCCGGATGGACAAGCTTGCCACTGTGGGAATAAAGCATATCAAATTCTGGCAACACACAGGTATTCATTAGCAGTAATTAATTAACACACAGGTATTCATTAGCAGTAATTAATTAACACACAGGTATTCATTAGCAGTAATTAATTAACACACAGGTATTCATTAGCAGTAATTAACACACACAGGTATTCATTAGCAGTAATTAATTAACACACATGTATTCATTAGCAGTAATTAATTAACACACAGGTATTCATTAGGAGTAATTAATTAACACACAGGTATTCATTAGCAGTAATTAATTAACACACATGTATTCATTAGCAGTAATTAATTAACACACAGGTATTCATTAGCAGGAATAAATTAACACACAGGTATTCATTAGCAGTAATTAATTAACACACAGGTATTCATTAGCAGTAATTAACACACAGGTATTCATTAGCAGTAATTAATTAACACACATGTATTCATTAGCAGTAATTAATTAACACACAGGTATTCATTAGCAGGAATAAATTAACACACATGTATTCATTAGCAGTAATTAATTAACACACAGGTATTCATTAGCAGGAATAAATTAACACACAGGTATTCATTAGCAGGAATTACATCCTCACTATTAGTTAAACGAGCAACAATTAGTGTTCCTGTATAACAATGGTTTAAATTCAATATTACTTATGTTGTTGCTTTGTAACTTTATCTAAATGAATATCACACTAACTATTTGGACACAGCAAAGTGAACTTTTCAATCCATTTTCTACTCTTCTAACGTTTTTTCGAAAAAGCTTTGTATGACAGATTGCTTGTGTTGACTCCAGGCGGAGGTCTCACATTCAAAAGGGGTATCTTTGGAAACCTTGGAAAGCTGGAGACCATGATGTCCATCTGCTATGGGCGATCAGAGGAACTGGTTTTCTCAGGGGCCACCACTGGAGATGTGTACATCTGGAGAGAGACCACTCTTATGAAGACCATCAAGGTCCACGATGGACCAGTATTTGCAATGTGCTCACTTGACAAGGTACCCAGTTCTCCTAACTGGCATGCAAACACTTGTATTGCCTCACTTTATGCATCATTTATCCTGGCCCAGATTAAGGGGGAACTGGGTTTGAGAAGTAGTTTGCATAGAGTTCATCGTGGTTGGAGGAAAAAGCTTGACGTTTGGAGTTACAAAGTGACTTTTTCCATCGAGGCAGCAGAGTAGAGCAGTAGTTTATACTGTTATACTGTTATAAATAAGAGGAAGTCCATCAATGTCACTGTTATAAATAAGAGGAAGTCCACCAATGTCACTGTTATAAATAAGAGGAAGTCCACCAATGTCACTGTTATAAATAAGAGGAAGTCCACCAATGTCACTGTTATAAATAAGAGGAAGTCCACCAATGTCACTGTTATAAATAAGAGGAAGTCCACCAATGTCACTGTTATAAATAAGAGGAAGTCCACCAATGTCACTGTTATAAATAAGAGGAAGTCCACCAATGTCACTGTTATAAATAAGAGGAAGTCCACCAATGTCACTGTTATAAATAAGAGGAAGTCCACCAATGTCACTGTTATAAATAAGAGGAAGTCCACCAATGTCACTGTTATAAATAAGAGGAAGTCCACCAATGTCACTGTTATAAATAAGAGGAAGTCCACCAATGTCACTGTTATAAATAAGAGGAAGTCCATCAATGTCACTGTTATAAATAAGAGGAAGTCCACCAATGTCACTGTTATAAATAAGAGGAAGTCCACCAATGTCACTGTTATAAATAAGAGGAAGTCCACCAATGTCACTGTTATAAATAAGAGGAAGTCCACCAATGTCACTGTTATAAATAAGAGGAAGTCCACCAATGTCACTGTTATAAATAAGAGGAAGTCCACCAATGTCACTGTTATAAATAAGAGGAAGTCCACCAATGTCACTGTTATAAATAAGAGGAAGTCCACCAATGTCACTGTTATAAATAAGAGGAAGTCCACCAATGTCACTGTTATAAATAAGAGGAAGTCCACCAATGTCACTGTTATAAATAAGAGGAAGTCCACCAATGTCACTGTTATAAATAAGAGGAAGTCCACCAATGTCACTGTTATAAATTAGAGGAAGTCCACCAATGTCACTGTTATAAATTAGAGGAAGTCCACCAATGTCACTGTTATAAATAAGAGGAAGTCCACCAATGTCACTGTTATAAATAAGAGGAAGTCCACCAATGTCACTGTTATAAGTTAGAGGAAGTCCACCGATGTCACTGTTATAAATAAGAGGAAATCCACCAATGTCACTGTTATAAATTAAAGGAAGTCCACCAATGTTGCTGTTATAAATTAGAGGTAGTCCACCAATGTCACTGTTATAAATTAGAGGAAGTCCACCAATGACACTGTTATAAATTAGAGGAAGTCCACCAATGACACTGTTATAAATTAGAGGAAGTCCACCAATGACACTGTTATAAATTAGAGGAAGTCCACCAATGTCGCTGTTATAAATAAAAGGAAGTCCACCAATGTCACTGTTATAAATAAGTCCACCTTGTCTGTCATTTCTTTCGTGGTGATAGTTTGAAGCAGCACTGTGAAACACGATGTACCCATTGCAGCAGGATGTTATTTTTAACATCCAGGTTTAAGGAATTTATACTTCCCCTGCTAATTTACCAGAATGAGGGTGTGCTGTTATGTCCTTGGTTACTTCAGATTATGGATGCAATACTTTAGAAATAACATTTGGATATTTACACTGCTTAATGTTTCTATTTCAAACAAATGCTTTGCTTTCGTTGTGAATATTTAGATAATTAATAAAAAATCTTCATTTGTTTTTACTATACTGCAATTTACTATGTAAAGCTGTAGGTAGAACATTAAAAAACATTTCAACTGGTGGTTACTTTGGACACAGGAGCAGAAGATAACCGAGATGTTAATATGCACTCCAATGAATAAAAATAAAACTGCTTTAAATAGTAATAATAATTCAGTTTTTCCCACTGGTTGTTCCTCTTTTTCTTCACAGGGGTTTGTTACCGGGGGAAAGGATGGAGTAGTGGAATTATGGGATGACATGTTTGACAGGTGTCTGAAGACATATGCCATCAAGAGGTCTTCACTGACTGCGTCATCTAAAGGTAGGCTTCCCTTCCTTCACTACACAACATTTGTTTGCATTTATAAGCAGGCATTCAAGATGGCAGAAAACTCTGTGTATTGTTTAAATTGCCTCACTGGCTTGTGAGGATAATGATTGGCTTGTGGCAGTAAACAACTTCTGTCTTTCTATTGCATTCAAACAGATCAGAAATACTTTTAACTGGTAGTATTATGGTGAAAGGTTGCTTCAAAAACTTTGCATACATCATAAAAATGGGTAATGGGTTATGGGTAAATATATTCCACAACTGTTTTGTTCAGAGGATAAATAAGTTGAAAACCTGTGTATAATCGAGGGAGAAGGCCGCCCAGTTTATTGAAAAGCTACAGAAAGATTTTTGAGCGTTACAGCCAGTGTTCTTTAAGACAAGATTCTCTTCTCTCTCAGACAATATGGCTACCACAGAGTTTATATGCCAGTCAGAGTAAACAGCATGTAGACAGCAGGTTGTAGGTGTGTACTAAAGCTGCTTGATTGTGGAATTTTTTTTTTGTCATAATTGAGATCACAGTTATTAAACATGATTGCTAATTGACCTTGGAAACTCCATGCATTTATTGATGTGTAAAAATAACTTTTTATTGTATTTTTAACAGTGGATTTTCCTCAATATACAGTGAAGGAAGAAATCATTTGATGCTCTGCTGATTTTCTACGTTTGCCCACTGACAAAGACATTATCAGTCAAAAAAATGTATGGTACGTTTATCTGAACAGTGAGAGACAGAATATCAACAAAGAAATACAGAATTACGCATTGCAAAGCTATGAAGTTATAAATTGATTTGAATTTTACTCAGTGAAATAAGTATTTGACCACCTGTCAATAAGCAATATTTCTTTTTTTGTTCTTGTATCTCTCCATGTCCAAATAAACCTACCATTCCTATTTTTCACTGATCATGTCTTTGTCAGTGAGCATACGTACAAAATCAGCAGAGGATCAAATACTTTCTTACTTGATTTAAACAAAAAAAAGAACAATATAAGAACCACTAAACATTTATTCCATTTATAAAAAACATTTAAAACAAATTTGCTTGATTAGAATACATAATATAAAGTATATTCTAGTGCACTGCCACAGCCTTCTGAAAACTCTGATATTCAACATATTCCAGACAGTAACTGTCATCTCTTAAGGGTTTTAGCTAGAAAGACGCTGTTAGGGGACACGTAGTCTTCAAATTGAAATCGGTGTCGATGTAATGAATTGTAAAGTCTTAAATCCACTGAATCCAGCAACGCCGCATTCTGGTTCTAAGGTTCTTGTTCCGTCCTCCACCTGGTGTCATAGTCAACTAGGAGTGTATCAAATACAGAGCGATGTGAAGTGTGATCACATGATCAACATTGACTTACTTTTGATTTTGTATTTCCTATTTGATTATCTGGGTTCTACCATATACCATAACCTTGTGGTTTATTTGTGTTAATAGTTGTAATGTTCTACTTTGTTGTATTGTAGCCTGCAGACACAGTTAATACACTTAAAATTTCACTTTTGAATGATGTGGATAAAAGATGTGTAACTCCATTTATCTTTAATTATTTAGTGTCTATATTTCATAAACATTGCATGTGTAACTACATTTATCTTTAATTATTTAGTGTCTATATTTCATAAACATTGCATGTGTAACTACATTTATCTTTAATTATTTAGTGTCTATATTTCATAAACATTGCATGTGTAACTACATTTATCTGGTCAGGAGAGAAACAGACCCGGGGGAGTGAGTTTGGCGTTTTAGACCGCAGGAGTAAAATCACACACTTTAGAAGAAAAATTGCATGCTTTTTTATCCATAAAGACAAAACTGAATGCGGCACAATAATTATTTTAACCTGATTTTTTTTGTTTTATAATAGTCGGAGGGCATATTTGTAATTGAAATCGAAAATTAAATTATTGCACAGTCTAGTGTCTACCTAGAACAAGTATAAACACAAATTCTGTCTTTTTTCAATAAATCCCATGAAACTGATTGTGAGAACATCGTAAGTTTCACCCAGCACAGTCATAAGAGGACTGGCAACCCCCCAGAGCCTGGTTCCTCTCTAGGTTTCTTCCTAAATTCGACCCATCAGGGAGTTTTTTCTAGCTGCTGTGTATCAACTTGTTGATGTGTGTTCTGTTACAACTTTGTTGTTAAAAGGGCTTTATAAAATACATTTGATTGATTAATTGAAAACATAATTCTTAGAATGAATACCCTCTGAATACTTAGTCTCATATTCTACGTTGGTATGACTTCTCATTCATGTGTGGAATCTTTAAATACTTGTTAAATCAATTCCAGCTATAATCATAAGAAGTTCCTTTAAAGTTTTATTTGCTTGCGGATCATTCGTAAGGCATGATGACACCACCTTCTGCATGTTTCCTTAGGATTGCTGCTGGAGGACAACCCTTCTATCCGTGCCATCACTCTGGGCCATGGACACATTCTAGTGGGGACCAAAAATGGGGAGATTTTGGAAATAGACAAAAGTGGCCCAATGACCTTGTTAGTTCAGGTACGCAGAGCTGGTGGGAGTCATTAGCTGTATATAGATATACATATCTGAATTTGCATTGATGTTCACTCCCGTGTGTCTGTCTCTGTTTGTTTCTGTCTGTTTGTGTTTGTGGGTGTGTTAGGGCCACATGGAGGGTGAGGTGTGGGGTCTGGCTGCCCACCCTCTGCTTCCGATATGTGCTACTGTGAGTGATGACAAAACACTCCGAATCTGGGAGCTCTCTGCCAACCACCGCATGGTGGCTGTCCGCAAACTTAAGAAAGGTAGCTGATTTAACTCAAATCTGGGGCGGACAATTATACCTTTGAACATGCTCAATATGCAGTGGGAAAAAGGAAAATAACGGCATCAATTAGCGAACATCTTAAATGTGGTCCACGCGTAACTATGTATTACAAGAAATGTTTTTTTTTCATATTTTGAGCGTGCTGACGTTGTATCTAAGGTTGTCTTCTTTTTCAGGCGGGAGATGCTGTGCCTTTTCTCCCGATGGGAAAGCCTTAGCGGTGGGTTTGAACGACGGCAGTTTCCTCGTGGTGAACGCAGACACTTTGGAGGATATGGTGTCCTTCCATCACCGCAAAGAGATCATCTCAGACATCAGGTTCTGCCAAGGTAATTCCAGGAAGTAGTCATCTGTTTAGTATTGTGGTTGATTTACAAGTCTCTGCTAGTCAAAATCCTGCTTTACCTGAGCTCTCTAGTCACCATAGCTCTACCCACCTGCTGTACCTGAGCTCTCTAGTCTCCATAACTCTACCCACCTGCTGTACCTGAGCTCTCTAGTCACCATAGCTCTATACCCACCTGGTGTACCTGAGCTCTCTAGTCACCATAGCTCTATACCCACCTGCTGTATCTAAGCTCTCTAGTCACCATAGCTCTACCCACCTGCTGTACCTCTCTAGTCACCATATCTCTACCCACCTGCTGTACCTAAGCTCTCTAGTCACCATAGCTCTATACCCACCTGCTGTACCTGAGCTCTCTAGTCACCATAGCTCTACCCACCTGCTGTACCTAAGCTCTCTATTCACCATAGCTCTATACCCACCTGCTGTACCTTAGCTCTCTAGTTACCATAGCTATACCCACCTGATGTATCTGAGCTCTCTAGTCACCATAGCTCTATACCCACCTGCTGTACCTGAGCTCTCTAGTCACCATAGCTCTACCCACCTGATGTATCTGAGCTCTCTAGTCACCATAGCTCTACCCACCTGCTGTACCTCTCTAGTCACCATAGCTCTACCCACCTGATGTATCTGAGCTCTCTAGTCACCATAGCTCTACCCACCTGCTGTACCTCTCTAGTCACCATAGCTCTACCCACCTGCTGTACCTCTCTAGTACAGCCGGTATGATCAACTGAGTAAACTGGTACAGCAGGTATGATCAACTGAGTAAACTGGTACAGCAGGTATGATCAACTGAGTAAACTGGTACAGCCGGTATGATCAACTGAGTAAACTGGTACAGCAGGTATGATCAACTGAGTAAACTGGTACAGCAGGTATGATCAACTGAGTAAACTGGTACAGCAGGTATGATCAACTGAGTAAACTGGTACAGCAGGTATGATCAACTGAGTAAACTGGTACAGCAGGTATGATCAACTGAGTAAACCGGTACAGCCGGTATGATCAACTGAGTAAACTGGTACAGCAGGTATGATCAACTGAGTAAACTGGTACAGCAGGTATGATCAACTGAGTAAACTGGTACAGCAGGTATGATCAACTGAGTAAACTGGTACAGCCGGTATGATCAACTGAATAAACTGGTACAGCAGGTATGATCAACTGAGTAAACTGGTACAGCCGGTATGATCAACTGAGTAAACTGGTACAGCCGGTATGATCAACTGAGTAAACTGGTACAGCAGGTATGATCAACTGAGTAAACTGGTACAGCCGGTATGATCAACTGAGTAAACTGGTACAGCAGGTATGATCAACTGAGTAAACTGGTACAGCAGGTATGATCAACTGAGTAAACTGGTACAGCAGGTATGATCAACTGAATAAACTGGTACAGCCGGTATGATCAACTGAGTAAACTGGTACAGCAGGTATGATCAACTGAGTAAACTGGTACAGCCGGTATGATCAACTGAGTAAACTGGTACAGCAGGTATGATCAACTGAGTAAACTGGTACAGCAGGTATGATCAACTGAGTAAACTGGTACAGCCGGTATGATCAACTGAGTAAACTGGTACAGCAGGTATGATCAACTGAGTAAACTGGTACAGCAGGTATGATCAACTGAGTAAACTGGTACAGCAGGTATGATCAACTGAGTAAACTGGTACAGCCGGTATGATCAACTGAGTAAACTGGTACAGCCGGTATGATCAACTGAGTAAACTGGTACAGCAGGTATGATCAACTGAGTAAACCGGTACAGCAGGTATGATCAACTGAGTAAACTGGTACAGCAGGTATGATCAACTGAGTAAACCGATACAGCCGGTATGATCAACTGAGTAAACTGGTACAGCAGGTATGATCAACTGAGTAAACTGGTACAGCCGGTATGATCAACTGAGTAAACTGGTACAGCAGGTATGATCAACTGAGTAAACTGGTACAACCGGTATGATCAACAGAGTAAACCGGTACAGCCGGTATGATCAACTGAGTAAACTGGTACAGCAGGTATGATCAACTGAGTAAACTGGTACAACCGGTATGATCAACAGAGTAAACCGGTACAGCCGGTATGATCAACTGAGTAAACTGGTACAGCAGGTATGATCAACTGAGTAAACTGGTACAGCAGGTATGATCAACTGAGTAAACTGGTACAGCAGGTATGATCAACTGAGTAAACTGGTACAGCAGGTATGATCAACTGAGTAAACTGGTACAGCAGGTATGATCAACTGAGTAAACTGGTACAGCAGGTATGATCAACTGAGTAAACTGGTACAGCCGGTATGATCAACTGAGTAAACTGGTACAGCAGGTATGATCAACTGAGTAAACTGGTACAGCAGGTATGATCAACTGAGTAAACTGGTACAGCAGGTATGATCAACTGAGTAAACTGGTACAGCCGGTATGATCAACTGAGTAAACCGGTACAGCCGGTATGATCAACTGAGTAAACCGATACAGCCGGTATGATCAACTGAGTAAACTGGTTCCTCCTAAAACCATTGTCATATAATCTGTGCACACTAATGTCCTAGCTGCTAGATAAACCTTTTCATTCTGAATATAGATTCTCCTTTGCATTTTATATAGTTGTTATTGCCATATCAATGCTGCTGACCTACTTATACCTCATCCTGTATTATCTTTATATTGGCTCTCCACTTGATCCTGTATTTCCCTTGTAGAAAGAATCACATACATGTTTTTGTTGTAGCATAAAGATTTGAAAAACAATAAAGAAATAATGTCTTTTTAATACTACAGCTTTATCTCCATTCCAGATGCTGGCAAATACCTTGCTGTGGCTTCGCATGACACATTTGTTGACATTTACAATGTGCTGACCAGCAAGAGAGTGGGCATTTGTAAAGGAGCTTCCAGTTGTGTCACCCACATTGACTGGGACACTCGTGGTAAGTCAAAGGACTAGAAATACCCAGACAGACGGTTTTCAAGAAGCTGTGATTCACGCCACTGCACACATTACAGATGTGTTGTCCTATGTCAGTTTGTGTTTCACTGCACACATTACAGATGTGTTGTCCCATGTCAGTTTGTGTTCCACTGCACACATTACAGATGTGTTGTCCCATGTCAGTTTGTGTTTCACTGCACACATTACAGATGTGTTGTCCCATGTCAGTTTGTGTTTCACTGCACACATTACAGATGTGTTGTCCCATGTCAGTTTGTGTTTCACTGCACACATTACAGATGTGTTATGTCCCATGTCAGTTTGTGTTTCACTGCACACATTACAGATGTGTTGTCCCATGTCAGTTTGTGTTTCACTGCACACATTACAGATGTGTTGTCCCATGCCAGTTCGTGTTTCACTGCACACATTACAGATGTGTTGTCCCATGTCAGTTTGTGTTTCACTGCACACATTACAGATGTGTTGTCCCATGTCAGTTTGTGTTCCACTGCACACATTACAGATGTGTTGTCCCATGTCAGTTTGTGTTTCACTGCACACATTACAGATGTGTTGTCCCATGTCAGTTTGTGTTTCACTGCACACATTACAGATGTGTTGTCCCATGTCAGTTTGTGTTCCACTGCACACATTACAGATGTGTTGTCCCATGTCAGTTTGTGTTTCACTGCACACATTACAGATGTGTTGTCCCATGTCAGTTTGTGTTTCACTGCACACATTACAGATGTGTTGTCCCATGTCAGTTTGTGTTTCACTGCACACATTACAGATGTGTTGTCCCATGTCAGTTTGTGTTTCACTGCACACATTACAGATGTGTTGTCCCATGTCAGTTTGTGTTTCACTGCACACATTACAGATGTGTTGTCCCATGTCAGTTTGTGTTTCACTGCACACATTACAGATGTGTTATGTCCCATGTCAGTTTGTGTTTCACTGCACACATTACAGATGTGTTATGTCCCATGTCAGTTTGTGTTTCACTGCACACATTACAGATGTGTTGTCCCATGTCAGTTTGTGTTCCACTGCACACATTACAGATGTGTTGTGCCATGTCAGTTTGTGTTTCACTGCACACATTACAGATGTGTTGTCCCATGTCAGTTTGTGTTTCACTGCACACATTACAGATGTGTTGTCCCATGCCAGTTTTTGTTTCACTGCACACATTACAGATGTGTTGTCCCATGTCAGTTTGTGTTTCACTGCACACATTACAGATGTGTTATGTCCCATGTCAGTTTGTGTTCCACTGCACACATTACAGATGTGTTGTCCCATGTCAGTTTGTGTTTCACTGCACACATTACAGATGTGTTATGTCCCATGTCAGTTTGTGTTCCACTGCACACATTACAGATGTGTTGTCCCATGTCAGTTTGTGTTTCACTGCACACATTACAGATGTGTTATGTCCTATGTCAGTTTGTGTTTCACTGCACACATTACAGATGTGTTGTCACATGTCAGTTTGTGTTCCACTGCACACATTACAGATGTGTTGTCCCATGTCAGTTTGTGTTTCACTGCACACATTACAGATGTGTTGTCCCATGTCAGTTTGTGTTCCACTGCACACATTACAGATGTGTTGTCCCATGTCAGTTTGTGTTTCACTGCACACATTACAGATGTGTTGTCCCATGTCAGTTTGTGTTTCACTGCACACATTACAGATGTGTTGTCCCATGCCAGTTTGTGTTTCACTGCACACATTACAGATGTGTTGTCCCATGTCAGTTTGTGTTTCACTGCACACATTACAGATGTGTTATGTCCCATGTCAGTTTGTGTTCCACTGCACACATTACAGATGTGTTGTCCCATGTCAGTTTGTGTTTCACTGCACACATTACAGATGTGTTATGTCCCATGTCAGTTTGTGTTCCACTGCACACATTACAGATGTGTTGTCCCATGTCAGTTTGTGTTTCACTGCACACATTACAGATGTGTTATGTCCTATGTCAGTTTGTGTTTCACTGCACACATTACAGATGTGTTGTCACATGTCAGTTTGTGTTCCACTGCACACATTACAGATGTGTTGTCCCATGTCAGTTTGTGTTTCACTGCACACATTACAGATGTGTTGTCCCATGTCAGTTTGTGTTCCACTGCACACATTACAGATGTGTTGTCCCATGTCAGTTTGTGTTTCACTGCACACATTACAGATGTGTTGTCCCATGTCAGTTTGTGTTCCACTGCACACATTACAGATGTGTTGTCCCATGTCAGTTTGTGTTTCACTGCACACATTACAGATGTGTTGTCCCATGCCAGTTTGTGTTCCACTGCACACATTACAGATGTGTTGTCCCATGTCAGTTTGTGTTTCACTGCACACATTACAGATGTGTTATGTCCCATGTCAGTTTGTGTTTCACTGCACACATTACAGATGTGTTGTCCCATGTCAGTTTGTGTTTCACTGCACACATTACAGATGTGTTGTCCCATGCCAGTTTGTGTTTCACTGCACACATTACAGATGTGTTGTCCCATGTCAGTTTGTGTTTCACTGCACACATTACAGATGTGTTGTCCCATGCCAGTTCGTGTTTCACTGCACACATTACAGATGTGTTATGTCCCATGTCAGTTTGTGTTCCACTGCACACATTACAGATGTGTTGTCCCATGTCAGTTTGTGTTCCACTGCACACATTACAGATGTGTTGTCCCATGTCAGTTGGTGTTTCACTGCACACATTACAGATGTGTTGTCCCATGTTAGTTTGTGTTCCACTGCACACATTACAGATGTGTTGTCCCATGTCAGTTTGTGTTCCACTGCACACATTACAGATGTGTTGTCCCATGTCAGTTGGTGTTTCACTGCACACATTACAGATGTGTTGTCCCATGTTAGTTTGTGTTTCACTGCACACATTACAGATGTTTTTTACGAGGTTAGTATTATTTACAGCAATCACTTTCGTGTTGACAGTTTGGGGTAATTATCTTGCTCAGGGACAATATGACAAGGTTTCAGGGAAGCCAGTGACCAGTCGGTGTGACCAGTGGGTGTGAACTGTTATATGTATTGCTATTTAGTCTATGGTGGTTTTCTTGCTAACAGTATTTAGCTGTCAGCTTAGATAGACTTAATTTGTAACGTTGCCATGTGTAAACTGTTCTTACAATGACAATATATTTTGTCTATTGTTTAATCCTAAATACAGGGAAATTGCTACAAGTCAACACTGGAACCAAAGAACAACTATTTTTCGAAGCCCCAAGAGGAAAGAAACAAAATATCAACATTGCTGAGGTTTGAGAAAAGACAAACATATTTTTTTATTAAAAAGTTTCATAGTATTTAGGATGTTGAGGACAAATATGTGTATGTTTCCAGTTTGAGAAGGTGGACTGGGCCTCCTGGACCTCAGTCTTGGGACCTACATGTGAAGGTATCTGGCCCACACTCAGTTATGTCAACGCTGCTTCCCTCACCAAAGACCGGAAACTGCTGGCCACTGGGGATGACTTCGGCTACTTAAAGCTTTTTGGTTATCCATCCAAGGTGAGTAGTGTTAAAACTCTCTCTGTGTTCGGCTACTTAAAGCTTTTTGGTTATCCATCCAAGGTGAGTAGTGTTAAAACTCTCACTGTGTTCGGCTACTTAAAGCTTTTTGGTTATCCATCCAAGGTGAGTAGTGTTAAAACTCTCACTGTGTTCGGCTACTTAAAGCTTTTTGGTTATCCATCCAAGGTGAGTAGTGTTAAAACTCTCTCGGCGCTTCCTGTAGAAACACATTTTGACCGGAAGAATAAACACAGTGCATAAACCGTTCTGTCGCTTTTCGGTTCACAGGGCCAGTTTGCAAAGTTTAAGAAGTACGTGGGGCACAGCGCCAATGTAACCAACGTGCGGTGGTCTAATGATGACACCATGCTGCTGTCAGTGGGAGGGGGCGACTCGGCGCTCATGATCTGGTCCCGAGAACCGTCGGGACACAAGGAGACCAAAGCGGTGGACAGCGAGGAATCGGATGACGATGCCGAGGACGGAGGTGTGCTTGAAACGCGGTAGAACCAGAGATGTTTATCAATGCTGGGAACGCGGTAGAACCAGAGATGTTTATCAATGCTGGGAACGTGGTAGCACCAGAGATGTTTATCAATGCCTGGAACGCGGTAGAACCAGAGGTGTTTATCAATGCTGGGAACGCGGTAGCACCAGATATGTTTTTCAATGCTGGGAACGCGGTAGCACCAGAGATGTTTATCAATGCTGGGAACGCGGTAGCACCAGATATGTTTATCAATGGTGGGAACGCGGTAGCACCAGATGTTTATCAATGCTGGGAACGCGGTAGAACCAGAGATGTTTGTGTCTCTGGAACGCGGTAGCACCAGAGATGTTTATCAATGCTGGGAACGCGGTAGAACCAGAGATGTTTGTGTCTCGGGAATGCGGTAGCACCAGAGATGTTTATCAATGCTGGGAACGCGGTAGAACCAGAGATGTTTGTGTCTCGGGAATGCGGTAGCACCAGAGATGTTTGTGTCTCTGGAACGCGGTAGCACCAGAGATGTTTATCAATGCTGGGAACGCGGTAGAACCAGAGATGTTTGTGTCTCGGGAATGCGGTAGCACCAGAGATGTTTATCAATGCTGGGAACGCGGTAGAACCAGAGATGTTTGTGTCTCGGGAATGCGGTAGCACCAGAGATGTTTGTGTCTCTGGAACATGGTAGCACCAGAGATGTTTGTGTCTCGGGAACGCGGTAGCACCAGAAATGTTTTTGTCTCTCCGTAGGATATGACAGCGATGTCGCGAGGGAGAAAGCCATCGACTACATCACCAAGATCTATGCCGTTAGCGTCAGGGCCATGGTTGGCACGAAGCCTCACCAACGAGAGAAGGAGGTGGACGTGGAGGAGAGGTACGGTGTGGTCCTCAGAAAACATCTGATCAGTGATCAACACGTTTAGTCTGTTTACTGATCCTGTGGTGGAGGAGGAGAGGTACGGTGTGGTCCTCAGAAAACATCTGATCTGTGATCAACATGTTTAGTCTGTTTAATGATCCTGTGGTGGAGGAGAGGTACGGTGTGGTCCTCAGAAAACATCTGATCCTGTGAGGAAGCAGTTTCAACAGGAAATGACCGGTTCATCGGACCAGATGATAATTACATTATTACAATAGTAACGATAATTTATTTATAAGTTATTTAGGATCATCATTTGATTTTGAGGATGTGAAATGTCTAGTGAGTAATTATTTCTCCTGTGCAGGCCTCCTGTGAGCAGAGCAGCCCCCTTACCAGAGAAACTCCTGAAGAACAATGTCAACAAGAAGAAAAAACTTGTTGAGGTTTGTCAAATTTATCCAAGCGGAGGTTGAATGATTAGAAGGTTCAGCACGGCCAAGTTGGTCGAACGATGTTGCAGAATATATTGTGTTCTTTACTGTTTTTAACTGCTCGGCACCTATGATGTATTTGACAGGCATCAACTGTTTGCCCGGTATTTTCAGTTTGATCTCCTTTGCTCTTATGTGGTTTGTCTCGTTTGGTGTGACTTTCAGGAGCTGGCATTAGAACATGTGTTTGGATATCGTGGTTTTGATTGTCGGAACAACCTCCATTACCTCAACGATGGTGCAGATATCGTCTTCCATGCTGCTGCTGCAGTAGTCATCCAGAATCTCTCCTCTGGTGTGTATGATGAGGAGATCTGGTGTGTATGATGAGGAGATCTGGTGTGTATGGTGTGATGAGGAGATCTGGTGTGATGAGGAGATCTGGTGTGTGTGGAATCATGAGGAGATCTGGTGTGTGTGGTATCATGAGGAGATCTGGTGTGTATGATGAGGAGATCTGGTGTGTATGGTGTGATGAGGAGATCTGGTGTGATGAGGAGATCTGGTGTGTGTGGTATCATGAGGAGATCTGGTGTGTGTGGTATCATGAGGAGATCTGGTGTGTATGATGAGGAGATCTGGTGTGTATGGTGTGATGAGGAGATCTGGTGTGTGTGGTGTGATGAGGAGATCTGGTGTGTGTGGTGTGATGAGGAGATCTGGTGTGTGTGTGGTGTGATGAGGAGATCTGGTGTGTGTGGTATGAGGAGATCTGGTGTGTGTGGTATGAGGAGATCTGGTGTGTGTGGTATGAGGAGATCTGGTGTGTGTGGTATCATGAGGAGATCTTGTGTGTGTGGTATCATGAGGAGATCTGGTGTGTGTGGTATGAGGAGATCTGGTGTGTGTGGTATGAGGAGATCTGGTGTGTGTGGTATCATATAGGAGATCTGGTGTGTGTGGTATGAGGAGATCTGGTGTGTGTGGTATGAGGAGATCTGGTGTGTGTGGTATGAGGAGATCTGGTGTGTGTGGTATCATATAGGAGATCTGGTGTGTGTGGTATGAGGAGATCTGGTGTGTGTGATATCATATAGGAGATCTGGTGTGTGTGGTATGAGGAGATCTGGTGTGTGTGGTGTGGTATGAGGAGATCTGGTGTGTGTGGTATCATATAGGAGATCTGGTGTGTGTGGTATGATGAGGAGATCTGGTGTGTGTGGTGAGGTCATTGCATATTTTAGATGTGCACCATATTTAGACCAATTTAACCTGTTTGATGGAGGTTTTAGTACACAGGAAAGCATGAAGTTAGGATCCTTTATTTAATAATGTATTCTTAATATTAGGCTTTGCTAAATACAGATCTGTTAGTCTTAAAATAAACATAAAATAAATGACATTTGATGTTACCTAAACGTTTATGAATATAGTTAATGCAGTACTACGTTATTTTAGCTAAACCTTAGCTGAACACCACACAATGCTATCACAACATACAACATATTCACCTGCTCAGTTCATGTAGTGGAACACCACACAATGCTATCACAACATACAACATATTCACCTGCTCAGTTCATGTAGTGGAACACCACACAATGCTATCACAACATACAACATATTTACCTGCTCAGTTCATGTAGTGGAACACCACACAATGCTATCACAACATACAACATATTTACCTGCTCAGTTCATGTAGAAACTAAATAATGGAACACAATTGTTCTGCTGTGAGCATCCGGAAGCATGGAAAAGACTCTTATAGCACGTATATTGAAAAACATGTGGCTCTATAACCTTCAGAAAAAGAAAAAAAAAGTGAAGAAAATGTATACGATAAACTCTGTATATTCACTATTATAAATGTATCAATGTACAATAGTAACACTTGTGTATTTTAAGTGTTTGCATTAAAATAGGCATTTTAATATTACGGTAATAATATTCAGTCTTTTAGTTATAACTGTCATTGATGCCTCTCAGACAATAATAATAAGGTTTTATGCTCATAACTGTACATAAACTGAGTGAAGAAATCACAAAAGTGTTGAAAACACCTCCAATGGGCTGTATCTCTTCCTGTAGGCACACAGAGTTTCTACCTCGAACACACGGATGATATTCTCTGCCTTACTGTGAACCAGCACCCGAAGTATCAAAACATAATCGCAACAGGACAGATCGGTAAGTGCATTACGTTCACATAACCTTCACTAAAGCCATACTCATTTATATTCAACTGGAATATAAATGGCCTCGCTCTGGTATATCAGTGTATTTGTGTGCACGCCTTCCTCACATTTGCTGATTAACAGTTTACATTTGAGTTCCATAATCGTCTCACTTTCATGGCAAATGTCATGCTTACCCATTGCACATTTTTTTCTTTTGATGCTTTCTCATTTTGCCATCGCCCAATCCATGACAGGTGACGCCACAGACCAGCCAGGTAAGATGGTGACATTTATTCTTCATGTCTTATTTGCTTTGGTTTCAGCTCTAGATCTTGTTTATTAGGCACGAAGGCGATCTTTATTTTTCCGTTCTAAACCTTCTTGTGTTGCATACATTAAAAAACATGATCTCTTTACTACATTGCAACAAACATCTCCATTGAAAGCAAATGATATCCCCCCAAAATTGATTGACAGTTTGCTATATTTTTTGTTTGCAAAAGAGGAACACACTATCATTTAAAAGTCTGAGGTCACTTTTTTATGAAAAACAAAAAACGGAGAATAACTTGCAGAGATGCAGACTACATAAAAGATACTGAAGGAGTGTTTGACACCATTTGTCAAGCATGGTGGAGGCACTGTAAGGGTCTGGGGGTGGTAAAGTGGGACATTTGTACAGGGTATAAGTGCTCTTGAAGAAGGTGAGGGCTATCACTTAAATGTCCATGCCACACCCTGTGGACGGTGCTTGATCGGAGTCAATTTGCTCCTGAACACGACTCGAAGCACAGCTCAAAACTGTGCAAGAACTATTTATGAATGAGGCGGTCAGCTGGCGTTTTGTTTTTAATTAACTGGCCGGCTCAGACACTGGATCTCAACCCTATTAAGTTGCTGTGGGACCATATGGTACGTAAGAAGTGCAGATCAATCTAATCCAATTTCTGTTAGGGGCTTCAGGAAGCCTGGGGTGAAATCTCTTCAGATTACCTCAACACATTGACACCCAGAATAGCAAAGGTCTGCATGGCTGAAAATGATGCAAATAGAGGATTCTGACAAAAGCACAGATTGAAGGACACAATAATTAATTCCATTAAAATTCAATATTTTCTACTAAATTCATATTCAAAGTAATTTCATGCATGTTGTCATGGACAATAAGGAACA
Organism: Dallia pectoralis; assembly: GCA_029465975.1. Lineage (NCBI taxonomy): Eukaryota > Metazoa > Chordata > Actinopteri > Esociformes > Umbridae > Dallia > Dallia pectoralis. The sequence continues at coordinate 15,423,485 of CM055741.1, read as the reverse complement.
TACTAACTGACCCCATACTTCTGGATGTTAGTGTACCAATAAAAATAAATAAATCAACTCTGTTGTAATTGATTGATGTTGTCCTTTTTGTATAGAGTCGGAAATTGGCGGTGAGTATCGGCTTGTGAGAGGCGCTTCAGGTTCTGCTTTGTCCTGTAAACTAGTTTGCATTGTAGTGTACATACATTGATTGTCTTACCATGTATACTAAGTTGCATTTCCCTTACTTTGTGCATGGCAAAGTACTAGTACTAGGTAATAAACTGTATATAGTAAGTCACGTTTTACTAGTACTAGGTAATAAACTGTATATAGTAAGTCACGTTTTACTAGTACTAGGTAATAAACTGTATATGGTAAGTCACGTACTACTAGTACTAGGTAATAAACTGTATATAGTAAGTCACGTACTACTAGTACTAGGTAATAAACTGTATATGGTAAGTCACATACTACTAGTACTAGATAATAAACTGTATATAGTAAGTCACGTACTACTAGTACTAGGTAATAAACTGTATATAGTAAGTCACGTTTTACTAGTACTAGGTAATAAACTGTATATGGTAAGTCACATACTACTAGTACTAGATAATAAACTGTATATAGTAAGTCACGTTTTACTAGTACTAGGTAATAAACTGTATATAGTAAGTCATTAAGTACTAGTACTAGATAATAAACTGTATATAGTAAGTCACGTACTACTACTACTAGATAATAAACTGTATATAGTAAGTCACGTACTACTTGTACTAGATAATAAACTGTATATAGTAAGTCACGTATTACTTGTACTAGATAATAAACTGTATATAGTAAGTCACGTACTACTAGTACTAGATAATAAACTGTATATAGTAAGTCACGTACTACTTGTACTAGATAATAAACTGAATATAGTAAGTCACATACTACTAGTACTAGATAATAAACTGTATATAGTAAGTCACGTACTACTTGTACTAGATAATAAACTGTATATAGTAAGTCACGTACTACTAGTACTAGGTAATAAACTGTATATAGTAAGTCACGTTTTACTAGAACTAGGTAATAAACTGTATATAGTACGTCATGTAGTACTAGTACTAGATAATAAACTGTATATAGTAAGTCACGTACTACTACTACTAGATAATAAACTGTATATAGTAAGTCACGTACTAATTGTACTAGATAATAAACTGTATATAGTAAGTCACGTATTACTTGTACTAGATAATAAACTGTATATAGTAAGTCACGTACTACTAGTACTAGATAATAAACTGTATATAGTAAGTCACGTACTACTTGTACTAGATAATAAACTGTATATAGTAAGTCACATACTACTTTTACTAGATAATAAACTGTATATAGTAAGTCACGTGCTACTTGTACTAGATAATAAACTGTATATAGTAAGTCACGTACTACTTGTACTAGATAATAAACTACATATAGTAAGTCACATACTACTTGTACTAGATAATAAACTGTATGTAGTAAGTCACGTATTACTTGTACTAGATAATAAACTGTATATAGTAAGTCACGTACTACTTGTACTAGATAATAAACTGTATATAGTAAGTCACGTACTACTTGTACTAGATAATAAACTGTATATAGTAAGTCACGTACTACTTGTACTAGATAATAAACTGTATATAGTAAGTCACGTACTACTTGTACTAGATAATAAACTGTATATAATAAGTCACGTGCTACTTGTACTAGATAATAAACTGTATATAGTAAGTCACGTACTACTAGTACTAGATAATAAACTGTATATAGTAAGTCACGTACTACTTGTACTAGATAATAAACTGTATATAGTAAGTCACGTACTACTAGTACTAGATAATAAACTGTATATAGTAAGTCACGTACTACTTGTACTAGATAATAAACTGTATATAGTAAGTCACGTACTACTTGTACTAGATAATAAACTGTATATAGTAAGTCACGTACTACTAGTACTAGATAATAAACTGTATATAGTAAGTCACGTACTACTTGTACTAGATAATAAACTGTATATAATAAGTCACGTGCTACTTGTACTAGATAATAAACTGTATATAGTAAGTCACGTACTACTTGTACTAGATAATAAACTGTATATAGTAAGTCACGTACTACTTGTACTAGATAATAAACTGTATATAGTAAGTCACGTACTACTTGTACTAGATAATAAACTGTATATAATAAGTCACGTGCTACTTGTACTAGATAATAAACTGTATATAGTAAGTCACGTGCTACTTGTACCAGATAATAAACTGTAAATAGTAGGTCACATACTACTTGTATTAGGTAATGCATATAGTTACAAGGCTGTGACCAACCCTTAGTGAATTTGATGTGACCCATTATGAAGTTGAATTTGATGTGACCCATTATGAGGTTGAATTTGATGTGACCCAATATGAGGTTGAATTTAATGTTACCAATTATGAGGTTATCTCAATATCTCTACCTTTCCTGTTCTGCTCCTTGACCCCTGAACTCATGCGTTGTTAATTGAGATGTGCCCTCCTTCTGTATAATAGTGTCAGGAGTCACTGTAATTTTCAAACTAACCAACTGCCTTCTTCTCTTGAAGGCCTCGCCCCCTCCATCCATGTGTGGGACGCTGTGAGCAAACAGACTCTGTCGGTGCTACGGTGTTCGCATGCCAAGGGTGTGGGCTACGTAAACTTCAGTGCCACGGGCAAGCTGCTGCTGTCGGTGGGGGTGGAGCCAGAACATACCATAACCGTCTGGCGTTGGCAGGAAGGTAAACAACTTGTTATTGTAGGGGTGGAGCCAGAACATACCATAACCGTCTGGCGTTGGCAGGAAGGTAAACAACTTGTTATTGTAGGGGTGGAGCCAGAACATACCATAACCGTCTGGCGTTGGCAGGAAGGTAAACAACTTGTTATTGTAGGGGTGGAGCCAGAACATACCATAACCGTCTGGCGTTGGCAGGAAGGTAAACAACTTGTTATTGTAGGGGTGGAGCCAGAACATACCATAACCGTCTGGCGTTGGCAGGAAGGTAAACAACTTGTTATTGTAGGGGTGGAGCCAGAACATTCCATAACCGTCTCTGGCGTTGGCAGGAAGGTAAACAACTTGTTATTGTAGGGGTGGAGCCAGAACATACCATAACCGTCTGGCGTTGGCAGGAAGGTAAACAACTTGTTATTGTAGGGGTGGAGCCAGAACATACCATAACCGTCTGGCGTTGGCAGGAAGGTAAACAACTTGTTATTGTAGGGGTGGAGCCAGAACATACCATAACCGTCTGGCGTTGGCAGGAAGGTAAACAACTGGAGCCAGGCGTTGGCAGGAAGGTAAACAACTTGTTATTGTAGGGGTGGAGCCAGAACATACCATAACCGTCTGGCGTTGGCAGGAAGGTAAACAACTTGTTATTGTAGGGGTGGAGCCAGAACATACCATAACCGTCTGGCGTTGGCAGGAAGGTAAACAACTTGTTATTGTAGGGGTGGAGCCAGAACATACCATAACCGTCTGGCGTTGGCAGGAAGGTAAACAACTTGTTATTGTAGGGGTGGAGCCAGAACATACCATAACCGTCTGGCGTTGGCAGGAAGGTAAACAACTTGTTATTGTAGGGGTGGAGCCAGAACATACCATAACCGTCTGGCGTTGGCAGGAAGGTAAACAACTTGTTATTGTAGGGGTGGAGCCAGAACATACCATAACCGTCTGGCGTTGGCAGGAAGGTAAACAACTTGATATTGTTATTTTGGCTGCCGGATAGACAAGTTGTCACCATAGCATTAGCTAATCGGGAATCAAACATAGAAATACAGTGCATTCGGAAGGAAAGGATTTAGATGCCTTTATTCTCCAGGAGAGTTTTAATACCATTCAGCATTCCTTCTGAAACCTACAGTTATTACTGAACTTTGGTAAAACTAAGTGCATGTTTTTTACCGATTGCTGCCCACACCTGCCAGTCTAACTAGCAACTCCACGTTAGATGGGTCTGATCTAGAATTTGTCGATACAAACAAATCGGTCTCCTTTTCTGCAATAGAGCCATCTTCACTCATGCTGCCAAACTTGCCTTGGTGAAGATGACTATTACACCAATGTTGGATTTTGGTGATGTCATTTATAGAACTGCCTCTGACTCTCTCCTGAAAAAACTGGATGTGGTTTACCAGAGTGTTATACATTTTGTTACAACTGCCCCATACAACACCCACTACTGCAACCTTTACACATTCGTTGGCTGTCCGGCGTTAATAACTTAGCGTTTAACTCATTGGTACCAACTAAGTCTTTACTAGGCAAAGTCCTGCTGTACCTGAGCTCTCTAGTCACCATAGCTCTACCCACCTGCTGTACCTGAGCTCTCTAGTCACCATAGCTATACTCACCTGCTGTACCTGAGCTCTCTAGTCACCATAGCTCGACCTACCTGCTGTACCTGAGCTCTCTAGTTACCATAGCTCTACCCACCTGCTGTACCTGAGCTCTCTAGTCACCATAGCTATACTCACCTGCTGTACCTGAGCTCTCTAGTAACCATAGCTCTATACCCACCCGCAGTCTACGCTCAAGCAGGTACATTGCCAAAGTCACTTCTTTTTGCTCTGACATGAACTTGAACATGGCCTCTATATTCCCCAGATCTCGATCTGATTTGACATGAACAGTATTTAGAGGACTTGAAGGTCCTGCTGCTAACAGAAATACCTTACTATGCAATGGCTGTAGTAGAATGCATGTAAGAGAATCTCACCTATGGACAGTTAAACTGCAGTCTAGCTTCTAATACTGACTTATTATAATGTGGAGGATGTTTTGTGTCTCATACCAAAGTTATCAGTGAGCTACTATAAAGAAACTGCAAGTTCACAGATTTGTCCTCACTGGGCCTTTAGAAGAATATTGATGTGTGGGTAAACAGTTGTTTTTAATGTATTTCATAGTTCTGTACCAATGCACACCCTTCTAATTACATGTAGCATGAACGTAGTAGTACAAATGGTACTCTGTTATGTCTAACCCCTTTTTTTCTTGATTTCATTCAGGCACCAAAGTGACCAGTATGGGCAGCCATGCTGATAGGATCTTTGTGGTCGAATTCAGGCCTGACTCTGACACCCAGTTTGTGTCAGTGGGAATCAAGCATATCAAGTTTTGGACCCTAGTGGGAGGTGCTCTCATGTACAAGAAAGGAGTTATTGGTGCAGTGGAGGATGGCAGAATGCAGACCATGTTGTCTGTAGCTTTCGGTGCAGTGAGTACCAACTTAAATTTAGTCTTTTTATTATTATAGATATTATAAACCAGTTTCTCCAACAGGCTAAATCAGAGTCTCACAGCATTTTGCATTAGTCTTAAATTGATTTATTTTAAAGAAAGTGTGTGTCACAATTCCTAGTCCACTGAGGACATCTAGTGGGCTAGGAGGGAATTGGGACACTTACATACTTTGAGCACTTATATAGCTTTTAGCACTTATATAACGTTTGCGTCTAAACCAGATGTAAGTGATTGGAATGGGGACAGCAGGTTTAGATTCAGTGATTATGTTTGTGATATAAATCACTGGGTCTTGGTGCATGGTGTTGGTTATTGTTTCTACGTCACATGACTATATAGGGTGAGTGTTGAGTTAGAGTGCTGATTAAATTATATTAGTATATCGCTATATATGTGCATTATAATTACATTTTTACATTGTTTAGTGTTTTCACCGTTTACGTTTTTTTTTTTTTTTTAATAAATCAGATTTTAAATGGATATAGACGCTCTGCGCCTTGCTTTTCCTCTGCACGACACCTTGGTTCGTGACAGAATATCCAGCGTGAAAATAATTGCTTGCAGAGCTTTTTTTCATCTCCTCCAAAATAGGAGGAAAATTAACTTTTCAACCACCGCATCCTCGATTTAGGTGCGCAAAGCTAACAGAGACATATCCCAAATGACTAATGGCTGTTATTAAGGAAAAAGGTAGCTCTACAAAGTATTAAAATATGGATGGTTTGATCACTTTTTTAACTCTGTTAACATAGTTTTCATTTGTTTTACGTTTAAGAACTGTTGTTTTTTATGTTAATTGAATGTTGTTTGTGAACCAAAAAATATGTTTTATTTGGTTTTGATTTCACGCTGTGAGACAAAAAAGTTACAATTTCAAAAGGATATGATAATTTTTTATAGGCACCTTATATTAGAGATTGGCTTTACTTCTAATGCGATTTTTTGGTATTTTATTTACAGAATAACCTTACATTTACTGGTGCCATAAATGGAGATGTGTATGTATGGCGAGAACACTTCCTGGTACGGGTGGTGGCCAAAGCGCATACAGGCCCTGTCTTTACTATGTATACCACACTCAGGGATGGACTCATAGTGACTGGAGGGAAAGAGAGGCCGTGAGTACACAAACACAGGTTACATGATGTTAGCATGTGAGTACGGTACACAAACACAGATTTCATGATGTTAGCATGTGAGTATGGTACACAAATACAGGTTACATGATGTTAGCATGTGAGTACGGTACACAAACACAGGTTACATGATGATAACGTGTGAGTATGGTACACAAACACAGTTTACATGATGTTAACATGTAAGTACGGTACACAAACACAGGTTACATGATGTTAGCATGTGAGTACGGTACACAAACACAGATTTCATGATGTTAGCATGTGAGTATGGTACACAAATACAGGTTACATGACGTTAGCATGTGAGTACGGTACACAAACACAGGTTACATGATGATAACGTGTGAGTATGGTACACAAACACAGTGTTCATGATGTTAACATGTAAGTACGGTACACAAACACAGGTTACATGATGTTAGCATGTGAGTACGATACACAAACACAGATTTCATGATGTTAGCATGTGAGTATGGTACACAAATACAGGTTACATGATGTTAGCATGTGAGTACGGTACACAAACACAGGTTACATGATGAGAACATGTGAGTATGATACACAAACACAGGTTACATGATGTTAACATGTAAGTACGGTACACAAACACAGGTTACATGATGTTAGCATGCGAGTACGGTACACAAACACAGTTTACATGATGTTAACATGTAAGTACGGTACACAAACACAGGTTACATGATGTTAGCATGTAAGTACGGTACACAAACACAGGTTACATGATGTTAACTCTTATTTGAAACACATCATGCAAGACAAAGCAAAAGGTCAAACTTTGAAATTTAACCCCACCTGGTCTGAATCAAGTATGTCAATCAACAAAGCTTTTAATGTGTGTTTGCTTGTTTGATATCGTTCCAATTAAACCCGATTAGCAGCGGTTCCTTAAGTGTATCCCTGTAAGAACCTACCACCACTTAAAACGTATATTAATTTAATTGACAAAAAGCTACTTTTTGTGTTTTTAACAGAACTAAGGAGGGCGGAGCAGTGAAGTTGTGGGATCAAGAGATGAAACGCTGTAGAGCGTTCCAACTAGAGACCGGGCAGACAGTGGAGAATGTTCGTTCTGTGTGCCGGGGGAAGGTACAGTTATGTGTTCTGCCCACTTATTTTAAAGAATGCTTTGTGAGGCGTGAATGCTGAATTAGACACAAGATGAGCTGAACCCAAACTTTTCAGATTTTTCCTTAGTCATACCTTAATAACAATGACATGTTAATTTTTCTTATTGGTATTCGATTTGCATCATAGAGATGATTGTATAGAGGGTATCACTATTGTCAGTTTATGCACTGCTATTAGATATTATAAAAAAATGCTTCTACTTTAAGTTGTATTTTTGTCACATAAGTATTCTCATGCCATATGAACTTTTTTCAATTGACTATAATGAACACTATCGTTCAAAAGTTTGAGGTCACTTAGAAATGTTCTTGTTTTCCAGGAACACATGCATTAAATGTTTTTAACAGGAAAAGTCTGTGTTTCTTCCCTATCTTAATCTTTTTTTGGCCAGTCTGAGAAATTGCATTTCATGAAGCTGCCAGTTGGGGACCTGTGAGGCGTCTTTCTTACACTAGACACTCTAATGCATTTGTCCTTTTGTTCAGTTGTGCACCGGGGCCTCCCACTCTTCTTTCATTTTTTGTTTGAGACAGTTTCCGTTGTTCTGTGAAGGGAGTAGTACACAGCATTGTACAAGATCTACAGTTTCTTGGCATTTTCTCGCATAGATTAACCTTACTTTCTCCGAATATAGTTTCAGAAGAAATGTATTTGTTTCAGGCCATCTTGAGCCTGCAACTTTACCAAGACGTACTGATGTTCCAGATATTAAACTAGTAATAGAATTATAGTTTATTGTTTCGACCGACGTTTTCAGCTGTTTTAAAAAACCTATTCAGTGCTTCACTTTTTCAAAAAATTTTATGGTACAGCCTTATTGCAAAATGGATTAAATCATGTTTTAGTCATGGGGTGGTGTGTCTAATTTTGAGAAATAATAAATACATTTTTGAATAAGGCTGTAACCTAACAGAAAATTTAGGCGCTGTGAAAAGGTTCCGGATGCACTGTAAGTGACCCAAAACATTTGAACAATAGTTACGACGTTTTAAATGTAAATACAGTAGTGGGAAATTGTCTATGGTCACTGCTTTTTCTCTGTTCTTGTACAGTTCATGCAAATTTTTTCCTAAACAATATAAATTATGTTTTGGACAATATTGATCTTCATTTGTATTGAATAATGTTTATTTGTAATTATTCAAATTTAGTAACATGTTTTTCAGACCGAATGAACACTCGTCACGCATAAAAGTAGGAACTTTATAAGGTGGCTGAGTTTTTTTGCGGAGCAGATTCTATTAGATAATCATATGTTTTTTTACTGAACTATTTCATTTTTAGGGTAAAATTCTTGTGGGAACTAAAGATGGTGAGATCATTGAGGTAGGAGAAAAGAATGCAGCTTCCAATACCATGATCAACGGACACACACAGGGCAGAATCTGGGGACTGGCCACACACCCCTCCAAAGACATGTTTATTTCTGCTAGCGACGACGGCACAATCCGCATATGGGACCTAGCAGATAAAGTAAGTGATACTTGTTGTGACGGTGTGCTGGAGCGTATGGGGTAAATACAAAGACGCACAAGATTCGCCATCTACTGGTCATTGGGTGTCAGCAACGCCCTCCCATTCAAACCAGGCATGGGTCAAAATGACTCATCCCTGCCTTCTAGTAGGTGTTAATGCCTCTCCACCTCTACAGTTAATTTGAATATTTTCTCTCAAATAGCGTGGTAACTTGAAAATGAAAAGGCATTTGATTGTGGTCACTGTTTAGCCGATTGTATTTGAATATTGTCCACTGCAAAGCACATTTGTGTCTTTGAAAATGAATTGTCAAATGCCTTTTTAATTTCCCTTTTCAAATTGTTAGAAAGAGCATTATATTTTTAATTGAGCCTTAAAAAATGCTTACACGAATGGAAAATTGGATGACAATGTTTATATTGCATTTTAATCTCATATTTGCCTTACCATTTGAATATTGTCCACTGTAAAGCGGTGGATGTTTTTATTGTCAAATCTCAAACCATTATTTCATTTTTGTTTCAATATTACTAAAAATTTGGGTTGTTGCATTTTCATTTGAATATTGTCTCATGCAACACTTACATCTATTGAAAATTACAACTTTCTTTGAAAAACTGCGTTATCGTTTCAATGTTCAATGTCACTTATTGGCTCCCATAATGTCCACCCGTAATTCTAACTCTGTCTACTCTGTTCTTTTACTGTCTACCTGTCCTTTCACTCCTAGAAACTTTTAAACAAAGTGAACTTAGGCCACCCAGCCAAATGCACAGCCTACAGCCCCAATGGAGAGATGGTGTCCATAGGAATGGAGAACGGAGAGTTCATCGTCCTCCTGGTCAACTCCTTAACAGTTTGGGGCAAGAAGAGAGATCGTAGTGTCGCCATACAGGATATTCGGTGAGGAACGTTCTTTCGCTTTTTTAATCTATTTTTAATGAACAGATAGTGGACAGTCATAACAATGATAACTAGATAAGGTACAATTCCTGCTGAAATTGTGATGTGTGCTTGCGGCCACCCGTAGTCGACTGTGTACTGATATCAACTGCCAATGTCCAGTTATACGTTTAGTAATATGTATAATATATAAGGGAGATTAGATTATGTGAGCATAGTAACCTGCCAATTAACCAGCATAATAACATTCCTATTAACCAGCATATGAAACAGCATTATAAACTGCCTATTAAACAGCATGTAACCTGCCTATTAAACAGCATAATAACCTGTCTATTAAATAGCATGTAACCTGCTTATTCATTATCATGCAAACCTGCCTATTCAACAGCATGTAACCTGCCTATTAAACAGCATAAAAACCTGCCTATTAAACAGCATAATAACCTGTCTATTAAATAGCATGTAACCTGCCTATTAAACAGCATGTAACCTCCCTATAGTACAGCATATAACCTGCTTATTCATTATCATGCAAACCTGCCTATTCAACAGCATGTAACCTGCCTAATAAACAGCATAAAAACCTGCCTATTAAACAGCATAACAACCTGCCTATTAAACAGCATGTAACCTGCCTATAGTACAGCATGTAACCTGCTTATTAATTATCATGCAAACCTGCCTATTAAACAGTGTGCAACCTGCATATTAACAAACATAGCAACCTGCCTATTAAGCAGCATTGTAAGCAGCCTTTTAACCAACCTAGTAACCTATTAAACACCATTGCAACCTGCCTGGTTGTTTTAGTGAACCTACACAAACAGTACTGGCTAGCTAGTTAGTTTGCACACTAACAAAAGTCGTTTGAATACAATCTACCGAGTGATGGAGCATACACATACAAGAGTAACTAGCGCTAACGCTAGCTAGCATGCTAACATTGTTGTTTGATATTTTGATGTATAACATGTATCTGTAACCCCAGAAATGTAGGCGCTATCACATTTTACAAACTAACAAAAAAACGCCAAAAATCGCTCTTAGGTTAGAGTGGAGAAAATCACAGTTTTAATGGCTTTCTATGGGGAGGCGCAAGTTGGAAACAAAAGGACATAACGTAATAAGGAGGTGAAACTCTAGCCGCAGCAGCAGTTTACAAATGTTCTCTACATTTTCTGCTGAACGGGCTTTCTCACTCTAGTTTTGAAGATTCCGTCAATGTATTTCAATGAGGATTAATTAGCGACAATATCGTTAATATTTCGTAACTACATAACGAAACTTTCTACAAAACAATAGCAACAAAATAGGTTTCGGGACGCACATTTTGACACCTTTTTTGTCCATCTAGTACAAAAACTGTGGGAGAAGTAGGGGTGGTCAAAATTTGATATAATAATAATAATATATATGTGAGATTACAATATGTGTCCTTGACCATAGTCAAGCACACATAATAATATATATGTGAGATTACAATATGTGTCCTTGACCATAGTCAAGCACACATAATAATAATAATATATATGTGAGATTACAATATGTGTCCTTGACCATAGTCAAGCACACATAATAATAATAATATATATGTGAGATTACAATATGTGTCCTTGACCATAGTCAAGCACACATAATAATAATAATATATATGTGAGATTACAATGTGTGTAACGATTCGCCTGTCACAGGCAACCAGGAAATGGACACATGCGCAGAGAGACCATTTTAGTGCTCTTTATTGCCGTATAACCGAACGGACAGGGAACAGGGACTCTTGCCCTGACAGGCACAATAGTGAACAGCCACTGAAAGCAATGACACAAAACAGAAAGTCAAACATGGGAATCTAATAAAGAGAAAAACAGCCTAATACCAGGAAACTAACACAAGGACTCAAACAGAACTTCAGTAACAGATACAGACAAGGACTAAATAAACAGGATACAGAGACCGACTACAAACAACAAGAACAGACCATGTAAACAGACAAGGAACACAACCCCAAACAAACACCAACATACCTGAAAGCAATGTCCCGACACTGACAAACAGACAACCCCCCACTTAAATACAAGGAACTAATTACTAACAAAGAACAGGTGTGACGAGATTCAGGAGAAACACAGGTGATACAATTATTGCCATTGTCCATGCAATAGTTCCTCCTGCCAGGCAGGGGGAGTGCCAGCACTGTTTTTGAGAGGGAGAGAGGAAGAGAGAGAGGACTGAACCTCAAATCCTTACAATGTGTCCTTGACCATAGTCAAGCACACATAATAATAAATATGTGAGATTACAATATGTGTCCTTAACCATAGTCAAGCACACATAATAATATATATGTGAGATTACAATATGTGTCCTTAACCATAGTCAAGCACACATAATAATAAATATGTGAGATTACAATATGTGTCCTTGACCATAGTCAAGCACACATAATAATAATATATATGTGAGATTACAATATGTGTCCTTGACCATAGTCAAGCACACATAATTAACACACACACACAAATTAGGATTTATAATACATAATAGATACAATATTCAAATGAACACTATAAGGGTCAAGGGATTCACACCACTAAAAGAGCCGTGGACGAGTCATGGCAATATGGAAATATACATAAACATGCCCCTTTCCGCCATTTCGTTTTTGAATTCCATTTTCCTAAATATCAAATTGAATGACAATAATTCTACACATGTCAAGCCAACAACCAAGTGAATCGGAGCAGCGGTTCAAGAGGAGTAGCGTTTGGTACATTGTCCCAAATTTGGACTGTACATAAAAATCCAACATTCAAGTGACTAAGGAAGATAAGAAAAAGAATACTCACTTTTTCAGGGCAATTGGCCAACATAATCTATACTACTGACTGAACACATTCCGTATGTTGTTGTTTTAATCAGTGTTTTTATTTGTTTTAAAGATTCAGCCCAGACAACCGTCTGCTAGCTGTAGGCTCATTCGACAGTGCAGTTGACTTCTATGACCTAACTCTGGGTCCCTCACTTAACCGCATCGGCTACTGCAAGGACATCGCTGGCTTCGTCATTCAGATGGACTTTTCCGCTGATAGCAAATATATTGAGGTAAGGTTGATCATTATTATTTCACTCTGTTGTTCTTCGTGTTACTGTAAAGCTCATTGCGAGCCAGGGGTGTTGGGGAGATTGTCCTGTCCTGTCTTGTCCTGTTTTTGGTTTTCCTGCATGCCTTAATATGGTCTTTCCTGTGTGCCAATTAGCTCCCCCACATATAATGATATAGCCACGCACAATATTTTTACAAGTGGATAGGTGGACGATTGGCAGCAAAATATCAACCTCTTTTCTTTTGCTATTAATGACTTAATTTTCCGTAATAAAGATCAGTAACTTATTTTACAGTCGCTGTATTGTGTTTTCGTTACAGGTATCCACAGGTAGATACGGTCGACAGGTACACGAAGTTCCATCAGGGAAAATGGTAGTCGAGCAATCTGTGACTGAAAGGATCACATGGGCCACCTGGACAAGGTATGCTGATTTAAAAAATGAAAAAATGTGTTGTGTTAACTGCTTTTCAGTCTAATTCTCTCATTTATTTACCGGTAGATAGATCTAACCCCTAAGCGGGGACATTTGGTTAATGCAGCAGTAAAAAAAAATATATAATAATATTACTATATAACATTTCTATATAATAATATT